>JADRCD010155810.1:0-15000 GCA_019843815.1 Montemys delectorum | reverse complement strand
CCTTCTGAAAGGCCATATGTAAACCTAATACTGCAGATACTTCCTAAAATGTATACATATACAAAATAAGTTTAAATGGATTTACAGTTTAACAAGGGAGGCAATGCCCCAAGTATATACATCATATCCTACCAAGTAAAACCCTCAGTACCATGAACGAGTTACATATTGTTGAGTCTTTGGTCAAAGAGGTCCCATAGACTCACCCAAACATTACATGCCATTGCCAATGCTATTGGTTACTATAGACAACCTGATAATAAGATGCTCTTGCTGAAGAAACTACTTATGCCATCAAACATGGAGAAATAAAGCTGAGGATCAACTAGAAGTTTAACTCCTACAGTTCATGGTGCTGGAAAGTACTTTGTACACTAGGAGAGGAAAAAATGCATCATCAGTATTGCTCAGCTATGAATCTGCAGATCTGCTGGTACAATAGTGGCACACAAGTTCTGAGAGTAACGAGCCATGCTTTTTATTAAATTTAAGGCCAATTCCATGAGATGGAATCTACATCTGACACTGTTAAAATCACCAAAAACCTGAGGTTAGACACGTCATGGATCCAGGAGAAAACTTACTACTATTATTCTGCTAAAGGAACACAGTATATAGTATAAAACAGTTCTTAATCGCTTTCCATAACTAATGGCTTGAGAGAGGAGGAGGCATCTCATTCCAAACTCCTGTCAGATAATCTGTGATTTATGTGCTGGACACATTATTTAGAACTAGTCATACAAAGAAACTTTAGCTTCTCTTTTATCTCACCAGAGACAGCATGTTTCTTCCTAGAACAATAACAAATGCCTTTGAATGGCAATTCTGAAATTATAAATATTCTATCTTAATATTCAACTATGAAGGAATCTGAAATATGTGTAAGTATTTTCAATAAGTTTTACTAATTATGTTTTTAAAAGTGACTCTTAATGACGTATTACTATACCCATATATGAGTGTATCACTCAACCCTCCTCAGAGAAACTTCTTGCAGTCGATGATGATTAACACAGAGACACTAAACTGGGCAATGTACAGACATTAAATGTTTTTGGAATACTCAACCCTAAGTGACATGTCTTTATCAGACCCTTCCCTCAAAGCTCGGAGATCTTTGTGGAAGAGGAAGTCAAAAGCTTATAAGATTCAGAGGTGGTGGATAACTCCAACAAAACAGCATCTTGCAGATACAACAAGGTACGTGAACTCCCAGAGAGTGTGACAGCATGCACAAGACCTACACAAGTTCAAGATAAACAAAATCCCAGCATGGAGAAAAGGAGCTGGGCACGAAGACCTACCCCTACCCAAGAATAAATTTACAATGCATACCCGCTTGAGGAAAAGGAAAACCAGTTTTCTCCAATTGGATATGCCAATCATATTTTAAGCCCCATGCTCAGAAGTAATTGACTAAGATGTGTGTGTGTGTGTGTGTGTGTGTGTGTGTGTGTGCTTTTTTGTTGTTTGTGGGCTTGGTATTTTTTCCTCCACGACAGAGACAGGTTTATTTTGGAATAAACCTGACAATGGTTTTCAGCAGCAAGCAATATTTAAAAAAAAAAAAAAATTACCTATTCATTTTACAACTCAATATCAGCCCTTCCTCTCCTCCCAGTACTTCCTCACATAACTCCTCCCCCATTCCTCTTAGAAGGGGAAGCCCAGCTCTGTGGAGTCTGTTAGCATCACCGAAAGCCTGCGCCTATGTATGGGCGGGTCCACAGACCTGTTGCTAGGGCAACAGCCACCATATTCCCAAAATCCCTAGGGCTCGCCTCCCACTTTTACCTGGACCATACGTCACAACCCATATATACACGGGAAACATTATTCCATCTTTCTCTCTCCCCCACTCGTCTCTCTCCACACCACTTCCCCCTCTCTCCCTCTCAATTAAACCTCTTACACATGGAACTGTTTGGGCCTAGTGTGTGTGTGGTACTTTTGACGCGAATGCCTCTCCGAACCCATCAGAGTCCATGTCTTCTTCAGGTCCCTCAATCTTTTTTCCCAACTCGTCTGTAAGGCTTCATTTACAGCAGATACCTGCTGGAAGAGAAAAAAATCCTAGTTTTCTCTAATAGAGAGACATCGGGTAGATCAACCACATTCTAAGCAAGTCCCAAACTCAGGAGTAGTTGGCTGGTGATTTGGTGTGTGTGTGTGTGTGTGTGTGTGTGTGTGTACTCCCATGCATGCTTTTTTGTTTGTTGGTTTGATATTTTTTGACTTTTTGACTTACTAAATATTCTATAAGAGAAAAAGCATGAAATTGGGTGGATAAGAAAACTGGGAGGTCCTAGAAGAGGGAAAGACCATAATAAAATATATACTATAAAAAGTAAAATAAATAAAAACAAAGTGTTCTTATGCAGAAGGATGGCAAAGAGCATTGTAAAACTCTGCTATCATGCCTTGCCACTGGAATATGGATATACTACAGCTATGCATCTCTGCAGCAAGCCTGCATAGGATTGGACTTTTCAGTATTCATTATACTTGTGTGTGTGTTGGGGGGGGGGGGTTGCTGAAAGGAATTCCATCCTTCCTGGGGAGCTGTTAACAGGTGGCAGTTGTCAGAGGTGGCTATTCTTTTCTTCAGTGATGTGGACTCTGTCTACTCTAGTATATGCTGCCCTAAACCATGCAAGCAATGAAATAAAGTCATGAGAGGGTTGACAGCAGTTGAAAAGGGGGAAGATTTCAGAAGGAGGGGGTAAGAGAGGGTAATGGATGGAGGATGCATGTAAGCACAATGCATGGCACATATGTGTGAAATTGTCAATGAATAAATAGAGAATACAAGGAATTTAACCATAAAATGAAACACTCCTTTAAAGTTAGGCAGAAAGCCAAGCTCTTCTCCGTCTCAGTGCAGAATGCCACCTGGCCAGAAAGACCTGTGTGGCATATTCAACAGGCTCAGGCTTCAGGCCTGCCTACTGTGATGTCAGGATGAGGAGGATTTACTACTGTCAGGTACAACTCCATTTTCCTAATGAAGAAACCCTTTGGAATTTGAGGTGAATCTGATTAAATAGTTTTTGTGGATCCTGGTGACAGTCTAATGTCTATTTACATTACTGATTTACTTATATAAAATATGAGAAAATATATTATGAATAGTATATGTAAATGGCATATTGCCTTGAAAGTGATTTTCAACCGTCACGTTTGATGTAAGTACTTTACCCAGTGTTCCACCTGACTCCTTGATGCCACGTTTTGTGCATCATTGAGCCTCTTGTATAAGTTACTGGAGTCAAGTTCAATGCTCTGAGCAAATTGGCTTCCAAACCACTCTATCACTTCTGTAGATTTGATTCCAAGTCATCAGTTCCCATTTTCATATTTTCTCTTTATTCTTCATGTGTAATACTTACATGGCGATCATTTACTAAAGTAATTTCTATAATATCTTGTTTGAGAATAAAATTTCCTATCCTTTCACCCTACAGTAACATCTATTCTTGCTAGTGTGGGATATAAGATGGACCCTCTTATATGTCCCAGTACATTTAACCTATTTAGCTGAGGAGTTGAGATCATTAAAATTTAAAGTTACTGAAGCATGTGTATTAGTTCCTGTCATTTTGTTGATTTGGGGGAATCTCTTTTGATTTATGTTTCCTGAAATTTTCATTTGTTCTTTGTGTTCTCTAGGGAGTATTTACTTTTATTTTTTTCTGTTTATATGTAGAAAATGATGCCTCCAATATCACAAAAGTCATTAAATTCTTGTGAGACTTTAAAAAAAAAAAAACTGAATACCCTCAGTGACCTGAAGATCGCCACTAAGCCACTTCATCTAACATACCTTGGTGAATAGTTCTTGTTCTAAATCAAGTAATGAAGGCTCCTGTAATATAAGCACTTTAAGCCATTAAAAACGAGAAAGAAAACTTTTGTTCTGGGAAATAATTTGGGGGAAGCCCCCACATTTTTGTTTATGTGTATTAAACAGTGGAAATAAAAGGGACACTGTAACTTTGTAACTTTGTAGATAATGGATGGGGGTGGGACACAGTAATGTTTCTTAAAAGCTCATCAGATAGACCCTGGGACTGGTCATATTATTCTGTATATGTTTTATTTATTTATTTATGTATTTATTTTTTAGATTTCACAATACCTCATGAAGCAGAAAGCACTATTTTCCATAAGGAAACTGAGCACCTACTTACTTGACCATTGTCTTTATTTTGTTATCTTTGTCATTGTCCTGTTCTTCCTGATTCTTCTGTTCTTTCCTCCTCTTCTTCCTCTCTTCTTTTTTCCCCAACTTCTTTCTTTTTAAAAGTAGGTATCTTATAGAGCAGACTGGCCTTGGACTCTCTATGTAGTTGAAGATGACCTTGAATTTCTGATCCTCCTGCCTCTACCTCCCAATTGCTGGGATTACAGGCATGTGGTTTCATGCCAAGTTTTATGTAGTACTGGGAATTGAGTCCATGGTTTCATGTCTGGCAACTGAGCTATGTTCTCAGCCCCTTTATCAGTTTGATTTTGCACAACAAGCACTCCATTCATTGCTAGGTCTGAATGTTGCCATCCAAGCTAAGATATTGGAACTTAATTGTTGATGTAATGATAATTAGAGGTGATTAATTAGGAAATAATTAAGTCAGGATCACGGAGGGGATTAGGGCCTTGTTAAAGGGCTTTATAAAAAGAGTTCCTTTCACTCATCCACTATGTGTGGACAGATTTTGCTCTCTTTTGGCCTCTGCCATCTATTATCTAAAAGCATAGCAAAGAAACCCCTCCTCTCACACAGAAAATACCACACCTTCTTTCCATTAATTTTTTTCTGTTCTTTATAAATTATGTAGTTTAAGACATTTTCTTACAGCAGCATGAATGAACTAAGACATTCACCATGACATCTATTCAATAGTTTTGCAATTCTACATGCTACCTTGTGTGCTGTTCCTTTGTCCTCTAGATCATAAAAGCTTATCAAATGTCTGACATGTTCTGCTCCACTTTCCAGCCTACTTTGCAATCAAAAGCAAGCCATTTTATTAATTCTGTCCAAAGGTTAATATGTGGAATTTTTGCTTTTAACAGAAACAGTGACAATAGTATACACTCCCCAAACCTCCTCATCATGTCCTAAGATCACATGGCCACATGATGGTGGTAAATCTGTAAGATTACACTCTAGAGATACTTGGGAACAGAGTTTGCCTGGATAATCTCTACTACACATATAGTATGCTCAAGAAATGGAGGTTTGTTAATTCGTGAAATCTCAAGGTTAACTTGTTACTATATCATAAACTATTCACTTTGACTTCTAAATATATGACTTCACTTATTTCTGACTCAATCTAATTTAATTGTGAACCTCCTTATATAGGTTAATAATTGTAGAATTTTTGAGTGAATACTCTATAGGCAGGCTTCATTTTTTTTCTGTAATGGAACTCAGATGCAAATAAGAAAAAAAGAGAATGGAGTCAATAGACTAGGGTCACTCTGATAACGCTGACCTTTGAAAGACCAGATAGCCCTGATTTACAGCATCATTTCTAAGACTAGAAAGATAGATTCACTCAGCCACAGGGACATTTTTGGAACCAAGAAGTGGGTGCTCATTGCAGACATTCAATCAAGAAAGCTAAGAAGATGAAGCTAAAGTGCTTAAACATAATTTTCCCTTCTAAAGTCTCCTATCACCGATACTGTCATCCCATTTCCCTAGGGAAGAGGTGATAGGCTATAGATTCCATGGAACCCTTCACATTGAAGAGGACATCAATCATTTCAGAGGCTTCTGCCTGACAATAGGATATTGCTATCACTTGATATGATAGCTGGTACATCAGAGGCTCACAAGACATCTTTAATGCATAGCTGCTTTTTGCAAGATACTATGGCAGGTTCTGGGACTATATGAGTGAAGGTCACAGAATCTACTCTTGGGGTATTTAAATCTTAGTAGGAAAAGGATATTTTTAGTACTAAAACATTTTTTGTTTTGTTTTTTAAAAAAGGGCCCTACAGTGCAGGTGTCTAAGTGATTACCTTGATCACTTCTGGCTTTGACAAGGCAGCCTCAGGAGGTGGAGGGGAAGAAAGCATACATGGGAAGGAGGTAGTTTAGCAGTATAGAAGTGACAGAGATCTAGACATCCTCTGTGTGAATTTCACTGTGAAATGGAGTACTGAGAGAAGATAAGTAGTTAGGAAAGATTTACATGGAGCCTTGCAGGAATTCTCCAAAGATATTTGTAGATTTTTAAAATGAGATCAGAGCTTTTAAAAACAAAATTGAAGAAGGGCCAGAGAGATGGTTCCGCAGTTCAGAACACTGGCTGCTCTTCCAGAGAGTCCAGATTTCTCAGTATCCACCTGGCAGCTCACAACGGCAGTCCCAGGGGATAGGACACCTTATAGTGTCTGTGGGTACTGCCTCATGCATGTGATGCACAGACATTCCTGTAGGCAAGACTCCCATCCACATAAAAATAAATATAAAATAAAATAAAATGGGTAGGGAACACCAACACAAACATGACTGCTCAGGATATATTAGAACAAAGGAAAAGCTCTGAGGAGAGCCTAGTAGACTTCTCATCTTACTCTTTCCATATGGCTCTAAACATGACTGTGGGTCCTAAGACCATGACACTGAGTTAGAAGACACTGAAAGAAACACATGCTATCTGTTGAAAATATTTCCTGGGCCTTTGTGCTGGGGTTCTTCTTCTCCTTCTCTTCCCATTATTCCTAGGTTTCGTCTTCATGATGTCCTAGGTTTCTTAGATGTTTTATGTCTCAAATTTTTTAGAATTAGCATTTTCTTTGGATGATGTATCTATTTTTTTTTTCTACAACTGAGATTTTGTTTTCCATCTCTTGCATTCTGTTAGGAGTCCTTTCGTCTGTCAGTCCTGTTCACTTACTTAGATTTTTCATTTCCAGGATTCCCTCAGTTAGTGCTTTCTTGCTTGCTTCTATTTCCATGTTCAAGTCTAAAATAGTTTTATTCATTTTATTCAACTATTCCTCCACCTCGAGTTTCTTCACTTTCTTTAAGATATTTATCCATTTTCTCTTTAAGGACATCTATCATGTTCATAAAGTTGGCTTTAAGGTTATTTTCTTGTCCTTTAGCTGTGCTGGGTACTCAGGATACTGTGGTAGGACAGCCGGGTGATATACGGCCTTGGCTGTGGTTGATTGTGTTCTTACACTGGCATCAGGGGTTGGGGTGATTTTAGTTCTAGGTGCCAATTTCTGAGTTTATCTTTCTTGGGGGGATGTTTTGATCCTTGGTTTCAATTTCCTGTCTGGTCTTGTGGTCTGTGGTTGAGTAGAGGGGTCTCCATGTTGGAAGCTAGATTTCTGATGGCCAGGCTGGCTTGTGGTTGAGCAGGGGATCTCTACCTTGAGTTCTGGCAGCCAGAGAGGCCTGTGGTGGAACAGGAGACTTCTACCTGGGTTGTGAGCCAGGATATGGTGAGGAGGATGGGGAAGGGTACAGTTGTAGGATAGTCTGGGAAGACTCAGATAGTAGGGTGGGTGATACAAGGGTAGGCAGCTTGCCTGGAGTTCTGGTGGCTTCCTGGGACTCTGGTGGGGAAGGGGGATTCTGTGAAGTTGTGGGACAGGATATGGTGACATGGAGGAGTGAAACAGATATTATCTAATAAAAGTTGCAAAAATGAATAAGGAAAATGCGAATAAGGAAAAGTTGTTTCTATGTCATGACAATGACAATGTCAACTTACAGATACCAAGAAAATGGGACCTGCCATGGTGCCATCTAGGCATGTGAGATGTTATACATCACCCCATCCTTCTAACAAAGTTTGTGAGCTGGGAGCTATAGTTAATGCTGTGAACAGTTGAACACTATTGAGACACATGAACTCCTCTTTTCTGAGTCCGAATGACCGACAAACCAATGTAAAGAGTATTTCTTTAGACTCACAGCTTGGTGGTACCATCCATGATGCTTGGAAACGTATGGCAGTCAGAGCAGGTTAGCTCCAGGTCAGGAGTGTGAGGCAGCTGGTCACAGCATCTGCAGTCAGGAAGCAGAGAAAGACAAATGCTGGTGTCAGTAAATGGTCAGTAAAGACAAAATGAACTTTTCATTCAGTTTACGACCCAAGCCCATGGGATGGTGCTTACTTTCCTCAGAAGGTTCATTTCAGTTAAACCTCTCCTCAAATACCCTGACAGACACTCCATAAATCCCATCAAACAGACAATATTCAATCTTGTAGATATGGAAAACCTTTTCAGAATGACCTATCTCATGTCTGCAGAACTAACGTTTGTGTCCATCCCCAACCCCAGAATTTTTCACTTGTATTTTCTGAAAAAGAAGGGCTTGAAAGGAACTGGTCAAAGAGAGCACTCCTAAAAAGATTGATTTTTTTATGAGACTGATGAAAAGGAGGCCCCACAAGGAGAGCAAACTCAGCCTTGAAAAGAAGCTTTAGCAAATTAACTTCCATCTTCTCTGGCAAGCCCTCTCCCACACATGGGTTTTTTTTTCTCCATATACTTGAAGCACATCCACGGCTCCACATTACTCTTCTTGACAGCAGAAGATTACATGCTGGACTTGACTGAGCTTCTGTCAAGGAGAATTTATTGCAATTTTGAAGATGGCTCTTAAAAGAGATGGCTGCTTTGCATTTTTTATACAGGTCCTAAAAATATGTCAGGTTTGATCTTCTACAAAATCACCTTGTATAAACTTCTTGCCTCTCTTTACTGTCTCCTCACTCTCAGCCTCTCCTATCCTTTGCCAAGCTTCTCTCCAGAGAGCTTAGCTTCCATGGGACCTGCCCCACCTTTGGCAGGGCTTTGCTCTTCTGTTTCATGTGGAATCTATACTTCATGTTAAGCATCTATTGGAAAGCTTTCTCCACAAATGCTTGTCAAGTCCCTGACTGGTAATGCCCAAATAGATCTAAAGCCACAGGGACCCAATGATCAATCATTGTGGGGAGATGAAAGCCAGGAGGCCCATAACAGAATTGCTTCTATTGGAAACTTTTCTCCACAAATGCTTGTCAAGTCCCTGACTGGTAATGCCCAAATAGATATAAAGTCACAGGGACCCAATGATCAGTCATTGTGGGGAGATGAAAGCCAACAGGCCCAGACTAGGACTGCATATATTAAGCAAAGAGGCAAATATCCTGCTCATGATTTGTTACCATTTACTGAACTGGCTCTTGGCTGAGTGACCACCAAACCAACATCTCTTTTACCTGCATGTGTGTATTATGGCATCTTGGGTTCTACTGATACAATTGAGGAAGTAGCCCTTCTCAAGATATTTGGCTATTTCTGAGAGGTACTAGGTGCTCAGGGGTGTGGGTCTTCCACTTGCATTTCCTATGATCTAACCTTGCTCTTTCTTTTACTTGTGGTGGCTAGGGACATGCCCACTCTTCCAGGAAGGGCACATAACATTTCTTCTTTTTTAGCTCTTGGTCTCATGTTGGCATAGTTCTTTTTTGTTTTCCATCCAAAGTAAGGAACAGGATCACAACAAGCACTGAGATTGGGCTGTGAGATAGCATTACATGGAAATTCACAAGTAACAAAAGGAATGGGCCATGTGAGTAATAATATACAGTTGGCCTTGATTGGCTCCCTATCTAGAGACTTTATTTAGACACTTCCTTCCTTATCTAGTGGCCTTTTCTTTACATGACTGATGTGTCAGCTAGCTGTCCTTCAGCACAAGTACTCTAGGCATCTGCCATGCTCAGCTCTAGCAAAGTTTATCCTCATATACTATGAGATTCGGTCTGGTCTTTATTTCCTTTTGTTGCTTCAGCATCTACCTGGACTAGTGAGAGTAGGTCCTTAGATCTTTGGAAGCAAATACCTATCTATGGGGCTAATAACACCCAAGAGAGAATTTTACATATTGAAAACCAATACATTAGCTGAATATGTGGTTAATCAATAGGAAAATAACCCAAGAATGTAAGAGATAGGGTGGGATGGCTCCCTTCCTCTGCCTTTATGCTGCCATGTAGACTGTGTTTCAACAGAGCACAGCTCCTGGCTCTTTGCCTATATCCATATCAGTGAGGGAATAATAGCATGTCCAGCTAGAGAAAGACTTCAGTCTACTATTTATAGTGTCTTATTTACAGAAGTAACCACGGGAGAATAACCCTTCATAAGAAGACCATTGTAGGCATCCAGCCCTAACAGTGTCTGAGAGCTGCTAAGCTTACTTAATTAAGGGTTGAGATAATAAATATTCCTATTTTTATTTGCTTGATAGCCAGGTGATTTTCAAACACAAATAAAAAGAAGTAGGGAGTTATTTTAGCTCCTTAAACATAAGCTTGAATACCAAGGCTGCTGTCACTCCTATTCAGTCCTCTGAAGTATAATACCTGTATGGATGTGTCCCCTTATATTAGCCTCTCTTCACAGGTCTTGACAAAGGCTTAGTATATATAGTTCCAGTCTCATAACATATACTATTCAGGTTGAACACGTCCTCAACGTTGCTTCTGTACCATTGCAGAAAAAACATTTTCTTCATTCCAAGAATGGACCAAAGTATCAGGGTGGCACAATATAGGGCTGTCTCTGCACTCTACTTAGAACTCTGCAGTGGCTCATCATTTTCTAGTTTAGAGGTAGCTGCAGAGTGGGTCAATGGTTTCTTAGCATCCACTCAGCTCTGCCATTATTGTGCAATGTTATCCATAGACAGTGCCTAAAGAAACAGAATATCTGTGTTGGAATAAAACTTTATTTACAAGGAATAGAAGATGAGATTTGGCTCCCAGCTCTAGTTTGCCACCAGTGGTCTGAATCTTGAAGCCTAATATCCTCACATTAGCATTGAAGACCTTCTGTTCACTCACAGTGTCGTGTACTGATGCTGTCTATCTTTGCCTCTTCTGTCATTCATAGCTTCCAGATGCCCCCTGGTTGCATTATCACTTCTAACAAAGATGCACAGGAACTAACCCATCCCTATACCCAATGCTGTTTTATGATTTTACACTTACTGTTTCTTCTGCCTGAAAATGTTTGCAACCTTCTTCACTTAGTCATTGTTCACTCAATTCTAGTGACTGTCACCTCTGGACAGCTTTTCTTAGTTATCAGTGACTGTCCTGGGTACCACATACTTCTTTATTTAATGTTCCTTAATAAACTTCTATGCCATTTTCCCTTTCTCAATCTGTCTTCTATGAACATTTAAGGACCTCTTGGGGCCAGAGGCTGTCTCATTGTCTAAATGTTTGTGGGGTAAAGTACAATACCCATAATGGGTCAGGTGCTAAATATGTTCATGGCTGAGCCCAGGAAGCCAAAATGATCAAGAGAGAAAGAAACAAGTTGTTGGGCAGATGTTGAAGATAAAGAGAACTGAAAGCGCAGGACCTGTGAATGTGTAGACAAGTCTAAAAAAGCCCATAGCCAAGGGCTATGATATTGCATGGAGATACTGACTCTACATAAAGACCTCTGAGAACTCAATTGATGGGTTCTCCATTCTTTATTATCTGTACGAATCCAAGGGCAAGAAGCACACCTTCCATGTTTTAGATCTCTGAGTTCAGGGTGATATCTCAGCCAAAGAAAAGAAAAAGCATGACAAGATAGCACATAATCAGGGCTGGGTTATGTTGGTCAGAACACATTAAGAAAAGTGAATGGTCAACAGAAATGATCAGAGTTATTGAAAAAAAAAAACAGCTTAGGGGTGGTGTTAGGGAAATAATATGATGGTATCATGAAATTCATTCCTTTTGACTTTCATTTTAAAATGCTGTATTGAGTATAGCATAACCACAGATTACACATATTGTAAGCGTACAGCTAGATTAATGTCACAAACTACTTTTCTGTAACTAGTACCCGGATTAAGAAACAGGTTCTCACCTTTGTCCATCCAATTCTCTCCCATTTCCCTGGTTACAGCTTGCCCTCCCCAAGGAAACCACAGCCCTGACTTCTAACAGCTCACATTTGGGAACTTTATATAAATGAAAATCCATGATATGTAAACTTTTGTGTCTAACTTCTTTTACTCCATATAATATTTTGAACTTCATTCCAGCTGTGTGCTGCAGAGTTTGTTCATCTTAGTTGCTGTTTCCATGGTGTGCATACACCACATTTATTTATTCTTCTGGTGTTGGAAACTTGAGCTGTTTCCAGTTTTAGCTACTTTTAAATAGTGCACTTTCTTGAATATTTTTGATGCGTGTGTGCATGCATGAATGTGTGTACATGTATATGTATGTGTGCATGTGTGTGGTGTTGAGTATATAATTGAAAGTAAAATTACCAATGTGTAGTAAATTATGTTCACATTCTTCTCATCTTACAATGGAAATATATCCCAATAATCCATTGCAAATTGGAGATATTGTAAGAAGAAATTCCATTTAACACATCTAACCTATTAAACATCATAGTTCAGCTACATCTACTCCAAGTTTGCTCAGAATACTCTTTTACTATACACTTGGGCAGGAACATCTGATGTAATCCTTTATAACAAAGTGAAGTTCTAATGTAATTTTGCCAAATACCAAATTAAAAATGATAATCAGAACAATGGTGGGCTGTGCTTTTATACAATCATAAGCCAAACCACAAGAAGATGAGATTATTTGTGTATATTCAGTTCTTACAGATAAATTCAAACAATTTTTTTTAAAAAATGATTTTGCAAGTTTATCTGCTCATCTGTGGTGTGGAAAAATTCCACTTGCTCCACATCCTTAATTTTTATCCTCATCAATCTGTGTACATGTGTGCAAATGCATGCATGCATGTGTGGTGGTGTCTGTGTAATACACATATTTATATAGTTGCCTGATTGTGCACATGTGTAGAGACCAGAGTTGGATGTCATGTGTTTATCATCTTTCCCCACCTTAATTCTTAAGATTGGGTCTCTCACTAAACACAAAGACTGTCAATTTGGCCAGAGTACCTGGCCAGAGAGCCTCTGCTATCTTCCTGCCTCTGCCGCTCAGCATTGAAGTTACAGGCAGTTGGTAACATTCCCAGCTTTTTCCATGTGTTCTGGGGATCCAAAAACAGGTCTTTATGCTTGAATAGCAAGCTGATTACCCATAGAGTCTCCATAACATCCTCACCATGTTTTTAATGTTAGCTATTCTGGTATCAATGTGTATAGGGACGCCTCCTAAGAGTTTTTAATTCTTATAACTAAAGAAGTGAAGTTAATTTTCTACAGATGACTTGAAATCATCCTACTTCTGATGGGTTATGTTATCTTTTGTTCATTGATATGTAGGAGTTCTTTATGTACATTGGGTATATGTAGCCTGCCAGATACATATACTACAATCTCATTAGCATTCTCTCGTAAGTTTTATTTTTATGCATATGGTTGTTTTGCCTGCATGTATACCTGGGCACCTGGTATGAATATGCCTGGATCCATAGAGGACAGAGGAAAATGTGGAATCCTCTGGAACTGGAGTTACAGATGGTTGTGATCTGCCATGTGGATGCTGAGAAATGAACCCAGTTTTTCTGGGAGAACAGCCAGTGCTCTTAACCATTGAGTACTCAAGCACAATGATATTAATACTCTCAATGAACAACTCATCTCCCATTCTTTCTAAATTTTCTTTAGACACTTGATCTCTTGCATCCTTGTTACCTCTCAGTCTGTAACTCACTAAACCAGAAGTTTATTTTCTATGCAATTTATTGTTTCCACTAGGAGACTAATAATAAAAATAAATGTCGAGACCATTGGATTCAAATTCCTTGCCTTTTCTTTGAGGGCAACTACAGATCAGAGATGGTGAATAATTTTCTCCTGGTTATAAATCCAAAATTCAAGTCCAGCCCTGTTGTCTTCCATTCCAGTGCCCTTTGCACAGGTGCAGTAACAATCAAAGGAGCTTTGAGTGTTAGGACCAGTTGTTACCCAGTGTCTGTGTGAAGGTTTATCTGCCCAGGGCTAGAAGATTAAAATGAGGATGGATCACTCTGGCCCTGTTTCCTTTTCTTTCTTACATGGATAAGGGCATGACACATTTACAAAGTTCTCAATATGCTCCACTGTGCCCTAGGAGGCCATGCACAGCATGACAACTACTTCTCTATTCCAAAAATAGGAAGGGGCTATTTATGTTGGTGAAAAGCTTGGGCCAACAGAGATGTTAGGTTGACCTCCCCCATGATTTTACTCTAGTAAGTAATTGTGCACTAGCTGAAAACCCTGATTACACAAAGTGGTTGGGGAATTATAAAGTCAAAGTAGCTATTATTCTCATTGTAAGAATCTCATGAAATTGTCAAATCCAACTCTCTTCTAGCTAGGGCCAAGTGTACATGCTGAGACAGCAGTGTGCTCTTGAAGACAGGCAGGCAGAAGGACAGTCTGAGGGGCAGGCTCCTGGTATCAGAAGAGTCCTTTAGGGATAGAACAGGACATATGAGAGTAGATTGGATATTAAGGCAGTGCTTGTGTTGGTAAGCTCTGGTTGTCATCCTGGTACCGCTGGGATGCTGTGACCCACACTTTACAGCCTGCAAGTAGATAATATTCCTAAGTAACCTGTGCTAATAAGGCCCAGGATCACCTTTCCATTTAAAGTTATCATTAATTATTTACATATATCCAATGTATCAGAAGGACCTACCCAAATGTGTAGTATTGATGGGGGGAATTTCTACTTTTTAATAAAAAGCCTTGAGTTCCATTACATTATGGTGGCACTGTATGAAAACTTGCTGGTTTTTGGAGGTCAAAGTTGGCCAAATATGACCAACTGGGAGCAAGTGGCCTCGTGTTGTAGAAAAAGCACCATTGTGATCATTTTTAAAATTATAAATACTGCCAAATGCTTGTCCTATTTTAGAATTAAAATAATGCTAATGTCCTCCACTTATTAACTTCATTTTATTATTAGACTCCACCCCTAGTCATTTCATAATATGCTGTTTAATCCTCATGACAATGATATAAGGTGAGTCATATCTGTG
>JADRCD010155803.1:0-12095 GCA_019843815.1 Montemys delectorum | reverse complement strand
TAAGTTCAAGGACAGTCAGAACTATATGAAACTGAGTCAAAGAGGAAAGAGGAGGTGGAAGGTAGGAAGAGGGAGAGTGGGGGAAAGAGCAGGACTAGGAGGAGGAGGAGGACCAGAAGGAGAAGGAGGAGCAAGAGTGTGAGGAGGAGCAGGAGGAGGAGCAGGAGGAGGAGTGTGAGGAGCAGGAGGAGGAACAGGAGGAATGAGAGGAGGAGCAGGAGGAGGAGTGTGAGGAGGAGCAGGAGGAGGCATGGGAGGAGGAGAGGGAGGAAGAGCAGGAAGAGGAGTTGGAGGAGGAGCAGGAGGAGGAGCAGGAACAGTAGGAGCAAGACAAGAAGTGACAATTACACACAATGCACAATCCTCAATTAAATTCTTCATTAGAGAACAGGTACAGATATAATTTAGGACAATTGGAGAAGTAGAATCAGGACTAATATTAGATCATTAATCACCTTGGGCTGCAGCACCACAGGATGGGCAGCACTGACACAGACCTGCAAGTCTGAGAGCCAAAATGGAAGCAGAGAGGTCCAAGGGGAGCCAGCCATCCTGGTGCCCCAATGCAGACCCTCTTCCTGGCTCCACAGCAGCCAGGCCTTGTCAACAGGGAGTACGGTGGGGGGGGGGACATCTCTCTCTCTCTCTCTCTCTCTCTCTCTCTCTCTCTCTCTCTCTCTTCCTACCTGGTCTCTATCTGCGCCAGGAAGGACCCCTTAATCTCCCCAGCATGTCTTCACCTCCCAACCCAGGAAGTCCTGAACTCCAGCTCCCACCAGCAAATTTGAAGCAGCGCAGCCACTGAGACCATCTCACCAGCAAAGCACCATTGTACATCTTTTTTTTTTTTTTTTAGGTGTAGGCGTCATCTGAGGACTGAATTAAATTTCTCAAGCAAGGCAGTGGGTAGCAGTGTGTCCTGTGCTTAGGGACACAGCTGACGTAGTTACAAAGAGACTGACTTTGGAAATGTGCAGAGGCAGCTGTGGTGATGGTGGGCTACTGGCCAGTGGGTGACAAGCAGAGGGTGGCTGTCCATTACTCAGTCCTTGTGTCCTCCTTTGTTCTGAGGGTTTGAAACAAGAAGCTGGGCTCTGTCTGGGATAGTGATGATGAACTAGCTGGCTCCTCAGCCCTGAGCCCTGTGTGGAATGCTTAGACGGTACAGCCAGCTGGAAGACACAGAACCCTGCAGGGAAGGGAACTTCACCAGGAATGGGGTGTGAAGTAGGCTAGCCCGGCTCAGGAACAACAGCCACCAGGTTCTGTCTGTGGCCCTTCAAGCCACCTGATGGTAAATGTGACTTGGCTGGACCAGCCTGAGTCCTCACTCCCGTGGCTCTTGCTTTTTCCTGAATGCATCGTCAGGCTATGCCTGCCCTCCACCAGCTGTACTTGATGCCATATAATCCTTGAAGGGTAATCTCATCATTCTGTCTAGCAGAGTGGACAGAGGGACAGAGCTCCTGCGTCTTGGTAGGAATGGCTTTCTTCAGGCTGGAAAGATATCAAAACCATTAAAAACTAGACTCACAGTCAAAAAACCCAGAACACCCATCTTCCACCAGGAACAATCAGGACAGTGAGACTACGCAACTGTCAAGGGCCACTTGGTGACATCCAGCATGGGGGTCTCTGCTATAAACCACCCATGTACCTCCAGGCCACTGATCCCATGTTCACATGCACGTGGATCTCTTCCGGTTTTGAATGTGTGTAGAGTCAGACATGTAAGCTAGTCATCGCAAAGGCAGTCCCAGAGATAGAAAGGTCATACGTGATTTTTATTTTCTTTCTCATGATTTTGCATATTCCCCAGACAGCAACCAAGCATGAGTTGACTCTTTGAGTCAGGCGCCTGGCCACAGCACCCCTGACTCTAGGAGAAGAGCCAAGTGGTGGAAAGCTTCCAGCCAGCCTCAGTCCTGCCCTGTGGAGCTACAGCCTCCACTCCCACAGCTGGAATCATTGCCTCTGCGGGTAGCAGAGGAGGTTGTGGTCACCCAGCGTGGCTCCTTTCTGTAGGGTCCCCAGATCCAGAGCCCATCTCTAGCCTGCCAACCTCACTCTCAGAGCCTGGCCCTTATTGCTAAGAAACAGCCGAGCAACTCGTTTAGAGCTGTGCTTCTGGCTTGGAGCTGAGTTAATGAAAGAAAAAAAAAAAACCAGAAACTAAAATAGAAGCATGTGCACAGTCGGAAGCTGGGGCGAAGCAGCTCCCTTGGAGTAGCTCCCTGCAGATCCAGGGAGGCAGGCCCTGGCCAGGCTCTACCCCAGCTTTTGCATCTTAATCAGAGATGATTACAGGAGGTCTGGGCTTCCACTGGGTGGGAGGAGAAGCCCATCCCAGCTGCCTCTCACCCACACCTGCTCCCTGTGGTAGAGCAGAGGACCCTCAGCAAAGGGCTGGCTCTCCCTCCTCTTGTAGATGGGGAAACTGAGGCCCTGGGAACATGTGAGACTCTTCCCTGAGAGTAGACAAGGTCAGGGGAAGATCAGATGCAGAAAATGAATGGGGCTGATTTGAGTTCATACCCAGAGACTGTGACACTTTGAAAGTGCCCATGCATCCTCTGAGACCAGAGAATCAAATGATGACCCCGAGTCTCATGACTGAGTTCAGGGCTTCCTTGTCTTTAGGATCTTGACCTGACTTCTGACTAGGCTGTCTCCACTATGGGAGTATAAGTTGCCTGTGGAAGGGCTCCTCCCATGCATGTTCCCGTGCATTCAGAGGCATGGCGGCAAGCCCAGTTGGTGGGCCAGGGCTGCTGTCTAGCTAGCTATACCTGCTGGTCAGTGGAGTAGAAAGTGTCGCAGGGCAACTGCTCATCCTTATCACAGTGGACAGGGATGAAGTAGAAGAAGGGAAGAGGTTTTACAGAAAGGCACCTGGATCTAGAGAAGGGAGGTGGCCAGAATCACAGCTCTCCTTCCTGGAACCAGGTCAGACTTGAGAGTAGACTGTCTCCAAAAGGCGTCAGATCTGCTCTAAGCGTTGGTCTCCAAATCCCATGTTTCCCTGACCAGGTCGTGCTAGGATGCTTCATCTCTGCTACGCTAGCTTCCAATCCAGGCAGCCCTGCCTCGGTGCCCTTTCTGTCCAGCTCTCTGTGCTGAATCATGTCTCCAGCCACACATTTTCCAGCCGGCTGTTTCCCGACAACCCAACTGGGAGCCCCATATCTCAGTCATCCAATATGTCCCCCAGATAAAGGGACCAACCATGTCTCCCTGAAGTAGAAACTTAAGGGTTCTTTGGAAAGTCAGTTGTGTTGGGTGGTGTTTTGCTGGGGCAAGATGTGAAGGAGTGTTGTCCTGAAGCAGACACAGATGAAAGTCTAACGCAAAAGTGAAGAAACGTTCAGCTGAAGCAGATGGGGGTGGGGGGGAAGGGCGTTCTGCTAAAGCAAACACATGAAAGGAGACCCGATGAAGATTCTTCACTAGTGTATTGGTCCGCCTTGCATTGGTGGGGATTCCATAGAGAGAAATGCACCAAAAAAAAAAAAAAAAAAATGTCTAGTGGTGTGCTGCAGTTTCTTGTTGCTTCTGAGGACTCTGGCTGATTGGCAGAGTGATGTCAACTGAGACAGACACATGTGCTGTGGCAAGACCTGTGGAGGACATGTGATGTTTGGAGAGAATATAAAAAGACCAGTGGTGGGGGTTGAGCTAGGCTTGCTTTTCGAGCTAGCTATGCAATGCTTGTAGATCTCAAGTCTTCGCTGATCTTCACTTCCCAGAGAGGCACAGCCTCGAACTTTTCCTGCGTTCCTCTTGGTCCCTCCTGCCGACTTGTGCCAAGGCTGAGGCCTAGCTGTCTCTGCTAGGTTGTGTCACCACTGCTGTCCCGACTCTACCAAACTCAACTGCTGGTATATCTGAAGTATTTGTGAGTGGATCGAGCTGCCGCTGCTGACCTGTGAACTGAACTGCCAATTTCCAGACAACACAGATGGGAGTTACTCTTAAAGAACCTTTCTGAACAGGTCCACTTCCCCTGAATTCTTTCTTTCCTACTATCTCTGGTGGATGGTGGGCTAAAAGGAAGGTTAAAGTATTTAAGAGCCATTACTAAAAATACATTTTGAAAAAAAATTAAAATTACATCTCCCCTTCACCATCTCAGAGAATGATTCATCCCACCCCCTGAGACCCAAGTAGAACACCTAGGCACCTCCTGAGGGCTCCCCCCTTCTCTGTCTCCAGTCCCTAAGACACGCTGATATGTGCTTTCCTCTAGCCGACCCACCCCTTCTCCCTAACCACAATGTCCACCTGCTTTCTGGGAAATAAGACTTTTAAATTGGAAAAGGGTATATGATCATGCCAGCTGCAGGCTGGAGCCAGGAGCTTACCGGTGTTCTGAGGGAGGTGGGCTGTGTTGTAAGAGACACTTTTGGGCAGTTGAGAGGTGAGCTACCCTTCTATGAGGGAGGTGTTTGTCAAGTCACTAGGAAGCAGGACATGAGGGTCTTGGAAACCTCAAAAAGGGGAAACTGAAGCAACAAAGGACCTGAGCTGTGTCTGGGCAGCTTTACTGTGTTCCCCCCACCCCGTGTATGTGTATGTGTGTTTCTCTTTCTGCCCCTCCTTCCTCCTCTCTAGCTGGGCTCTGAATGGTGTGCCAAGAAGTCATCCGAAGGACCATCCCTCTGCCCTTCTGCTCTGAAGTGGGTGCCCCATCCCTATGCTGTGCACCCTATCCAACTGCCTAGGCTCTCATGGGGGCAGTGCGGCTAATGCTGCCAGTCCTGTAGGCACAAGGTCATGTCCCCTCTCCTATTCCATGACCTTGTCTAGGTCATTGTCAAAAGCTTAGAGGCCCTTGCTTACCAGGCTCAGCTGAGTGGTATGAGCAGCTTGTGTGGTATGGAAGGAGCCCCACAAGTACATGAGAAGCTGTATTCACAGCAGGCTCAGGGGAAGACTAGGAGGACTTCTGGTTAGCTGGTCAGGCTAGAGGCTGAGAGGACAGGAGCCCAGGCCCTCTAAGAGACAGATGGGGACATTGTGGAAGTGAGGGGCTAGAGCAGAGACCAGACTAACTGTCACTTAGGGACCCAGGGGCACAAGTGGGACCCTTGAAGCTTACAGGATGTGTACAATGCTGGGAGGTCCTGTACACCCTGCACTGTCACATGAACCAAGGCAGCATGAGGAGCTCCCTTCCCCCAGTTTGGCTACATCGAGACTATACAGATCTAATGAATTAATTCCCCAAATTACTGAATCAATACCTAATTACAACCACAGGCAATCTGACAGCCTGAGAGCCAGACTCTGTAATCACTGCTTTTAGGCAAGAAACGGAGTTCAGAGAGGTGATGTCACTCCCCTAAGTGCACAGTTACCAGCTCAGGGCGGGCAGGTGGGGAGGGAGGACTGCCAGGCTCTGTCACCGGGAAAGAGGTTGGGGGTGGAGGGTGGGAGGGATATGGGGTTGTCAGCAATGAGCCTTTGCAACCCACACTGTGTTTCCTGCACCCCTGCACCGTGCATGCTGCACCACACAGCCATTCCCACAGTACCCTGCGGCCCATGCTGCACATACTGCACCCCATACCCACTGAACCCTCCACCCCACACTTTGTGTTCTGCACCCCTACACTCCTGCACTGTGGACTCTGCACCCTACAACTATGACACCCTCAATCCCGATCTGTGCACCGGGTACCACACTGTGCTCTCTGTGCCTTATAACCTACAAGCTGCTCTGTGGATGCTGAGACATGGCTTCTGCATCCTGTGCGCTGTGTCTCTGCCCCTGGGCCTGCCTGCACCCTGCACCTTTTGCCTTGCAACTCTGCTGTAGGCACTTTTTATACTGCCCAGACAAAAAGGCCTAAGTAGCTCCAGCTGCAAGCAGGAGTTTTGGGGTCAGAGGGAGTATGTGCTGTCTCATTCACTTAAGGAAAATTTTGACCCAGCCTGGCAGAATGACTACATCAACTATCATTTTGTGGCCACAAGCTAATGGCCTATCTAGCCTTGGCATCTGCTTGGTGACCAGCAGTCCCTCAGCTGAAGGGACTCGCATTGAGACATCTGACCTGCTAAAGGGCCGTATGGCCCTTGGGAGTTGCTGGCAGAGCTGTGGCCCAGATGAGCTGCTGTGTAGCCTTAGACCTCTTTCCTCGGCTTCAGGTGCTAGAGATGGGGACCTGACAGGGGATGGAGGCAGGACGTGGGAGCCAGGTCTGGAGTTCTGTGACTACTATTTGGGGGAAGGCAGAGTAAATCTCTGCTCTTCCAGGCTGTATAATCGACAGTGCAGTTAGAGAGCCCCGTTTCCTGCCTTCAGGCCTCCCTGTTGCAGGGTGGAGCGATGGTAACGCTCTCCCGATTCCCAGCACTTAGTACTTGTTGTACAGACTGGTTGATCCTCCTAGCCCTGCAGAGAGCCTGTACCCATTTGCTCACTGGGCAGAGCATAATGCAGACCACCTCTCAAACCAGGTAGAAGGAAGGTATGGGTGGGTTTAGCTGTGCCCAGCAGCCCTGGGATTAAGGACAACGTTTGTCTACAAAAGGGAGGCTCTCTGGAACTCATTTTTTTTTTTAAGCTTCTGGTGAATGAAAACGACCTTCACTTTCAGTCTGTTAGGCATTTGTACAGAGGGATCCCTGAGCTGCAGGGATTTCCAAATTGGACTGAGTTGGAGCTGTTGAGAGGAGTGGCCATTCCCTTGAACACAAAGCCCAGAGCTCACCCTCAAGGTGAGAGGTCTGTCGGAAAGGAAGCACCCACCAAGAAGCACAAGGCTAACAAGTAGGGCCGAGAGGTGGCTCAGCCTTTACGAGCACTTGCTGCTGATTTAAATCCCAGAACCCACATTCACATCACAGTTACTATAGCTCCAGGGGATCCCATGCCCTCTTTTGGCTTCCATGAATACCAACCAACACTCATGTGCATATACCCACCCACATATACAAATGAATATGATTTAAATTGATAAAAAATAAATTAAAGAAATGAAAGCAAGCAGGATCTGAAAGTCAAGCCTGTGGGTGGGAGGATGAGTGACTGAGGGCGGGGTTTGGGGCACAGCATTTTATAACATAGAGACTGATGGAGGTAGGGTTGAGAGTGTGCAGCAATTATGATGGAACTGCGGAGAGGACTCCTGGCAGACATGAGGAGACACAGAGGGCTGGAGAAGACATTGATAGTGCTTCTTTGTGGTTCAGGCTTATCTGTGGTGCTCATGATGGAGCCAGGGGCCTGGAGCATGCTAAGCCCATACTTTGCCACTGAGCCTGCGCCCCAGCACTAGCCAATGCAGCAGCTAGCATCACTCGGGACACCATCAAGATACAGGGCCAGGAGAGGGCCGAGAAGAGGGCAGAGGGCACATCTGCACAGACAGATAACTCCATGAAAGCTTCCCCTATGATGGACATGTGTAGGTTTAAAAACAAAGCACAGAAGTCCGTGCATGCTGGTAAAAGAAAGCAATGGTAGAAGAGTCTGGAAATAGCTGAGAAAAAACAAACAAACAAACAAACAAACAAAACAAAACAGGGGAGGCAGATTTGCAATCAGGCTTCTGCCATGAGCACTGGGTCAGAACTCAGCCTCTGGGGTCTGCAGTTAGAGGAAAGACCACAGAGGAGGGAAGTTTGGAGGTTGACACAACCCTGAAGAGACTCCAGGAGGAAAGTATCACACACCAGTCAGGGAAGCAGGGGCTCCAGTTGAAGAGCAGTGTCCTGGTACAAGAAGTTTCCATTAGGACAAGATAATGGAGTGTGGCACCAAGGTCTAGGGTCCTTGGAATGTTACTGGTAGTGGGCAATAAATGCCAGAGGTTCCACAGAGGGATTGGAGGGTGGAAAGATGGGGCATCTAGGGTTCAGAAAGCTTTGGGGTCAAAGCAAGCAAGACGGATGGCATGGGAGCAACCTTGATAAGGGTTGCACACAGTCCCAGGGTTGGAATGACAAGTCACAGAGAAGCTAGGTTCTTCTGAACTTCAATACGTACCACATGGACACACTCAGTCATGCATGCACACAGCAGACACAAGCCCTCCCTTGCACGATCATTTCCATTTCATAAAGGATGAAACTGAAGCCCTGCAGGCTGTTAGGAGGTCTACCGCGACAGTCGACAGTCTGCAGCCACCTCTCTCCTGTCCCATGGCCTCACTTGCACCTGCTGGCCTTGCCTAACCGTGGCCCTCACGGATCTCAGCCTGATCTGGGAACTGATCAGTGGCATTGTTCAGGAGCAAGGCGGGCATTTCATTTCCTCTCTGCTGTGGGCGCTGCCTGCTCTCTGCAGCCTGTACCAGCCACGATGGCCCCTTGCCTTGGCACTGGATATTAAATGGCCAGTGGCTGCTGGAAATCTGCCTGTAAGAACATTTCCTTTCAACAACCAGACTGACTGGCCTTGGGGCCTTCCCTGCCCCCACATCCCACCCCTGTATCTGGATGTGCAGAGCTGTTGCTAGGTCTGAATCCAGCTCTCTGCCAGCGTCATCAGCACAGGCGAGGACCTTCAGGACCTCTTGCTGACAAGTCTTTGGGAGCAAAGACTACAAAATGCTTGCCTGAGCAAGCAGGAAGGACCCTGAAAAGACTTTCTTGCTCACTAAAGGGTCAGGGAAAGACTTTCCCTCCTTCCACCTAGCCTGGTCTCACCTGCTTCAACACACCTTTCATGGAAACCACCTTGCAGCCATGAAGATGATGTGTCTGAGGCCAGTCTCTGTGCCCAGGCCAGGTTCTGAGATGGGAGAGGGTGACGGAGGCTCTGAATCTGGATGACCAGAGTTCCCCTGACTCAAAACAAGAACGAGTCCTCATAGTTTATACTAGTTTCAGATAAATCGTCCATCACCCATGTCCCCCATAGTGATATGCCCTCGGAGTCTCTACACATGCAGGGAACAATCTATGTGTGGTGTCCCCTTTCAATACATGATAAGGCCCAGAACCTCTCAAGATCATATCAGAAGACTGTCTATCTGCCTGTCTACAGTAAGTAGGTGATAGACAGATAGATAGGTGATAGCTAATGGTCAGGTTGATAGGCATGTATGTAGATAATGGATTTTTAGTTTAGTTTTGTTTTTTTGGGTTTTTTTGTTTTGTTTTTGTTTGTTTGTTTTTTGTTTTGTTTTGTTTGTTTTTTGTTTTTTGTTTGTTTTTGAGCAAGATTTCTCTGTATATTAGCCGTGGCTGTCTTGGAACTCACTTTGTAGAACAGGCTGGCTTTGAACTCACAGAGATTCACCTGTCTCTGTCTCCTAAGTGCTGGGATTAAAGGCATGCACTACCACACTGGGCTAGACAGTGGATTTTATAGATAGATGATGAAGAGAGAGAATAGATATCAGATGATAGATTGGATAGATAGATAAATAGATAGATAGATGCTAGATAGATAGATAGACAGACAGACAGGCAGACAGACTCTTTAGGGAGCCCCATAACTCTCCAGTAAAGGGACTCAGGCAGCACCCTTGTTTGCAGAGGTCTCCATAAGCCCTTCCTAAAACACAGTGTGCAGAAGGGTCATACTGAACTGTTAGCAAGTGCAGGCGAATGCTTGCAGAAGCCAGCACCCTTGTCTGTCCCTACCTGGCAGGTGGGACCCATGTAGGTGTTATTTGGGGTGAGACTCCAGAAGCTGGTCAGGTAGAGTGAGGAGGCATAGTAAGGCAGAGCAAGGAAGAGCCGAGGCCTAAGTCTAGGTATAGCTTTGCCTGGAGCCATGTGGGTCGAGCATCTATATACAAACCATCACATATGGCTTGGCCTTCCTACGAAGACCTGCCTTCCAGGGCCTTAGCACACCACTGTGACATGGTCCTGGGCTTGACTGGTCATGAGGAGACAGTTCGTGTTGGAAGAAATATCCAAATAGGGTTTTGCCAGAGCCATCGCTGTTCTAGCTGTCCTCTGTCCTCTTGGTACCTCACTAGCAGCTCGCTCACAGCTCACAGCTCACAGCAGGTTCCACCCAGCCTGGACTGTGCATGCGCAGTGAAGCCGTCTGATCACAGACGGTGGTGGTCAGTTGCTGGGTTTGAAATGGCAGCATCAATCTTCCTCTAATTCAATAACAGGCTCCTCAGGCCTCTGAGCTCTGCAAGTAACCCAGTGAGTGAATGACCTGCCTCCGGTGCCCCATGAGGGTGGCATCTGACTACCGTCAGCCCAGTTAGGGCACAGTGGAAGCTGGGCAGGCCACAGCTTGAAGCAGCCTCACTGGGCATAGGAGGTAAGAGGGACCACACAGCCTGGGCCCAGCCTTCCTGCCGCTACCGGCTACCGCCCACACTTGCTGCACAGCTGTAAGCTTTCTAAGTACAAAACACAATGCCTTAAACCCTAAGTCTGTTCCCACCATCCTAGGGACACAGTCTTGGTCCAAAGCCCTGTTTTAAAGTATTTCTGCGAACATCATCTCTGAGGCTCAAGGTGAGGTGCTGCAAAAGCCTTAAAGAATTCTTGGAGGGAGTGGCCACTTAGCCTGAGGTGGGAAACACTAGGGAGAGAACTCCTCTGAGGCACACTGCCTGACTTGCCATCTCTTTCTTCTTCCTCCAGCTCACCTTTGGGGCTTCGGGCATATGCCTGTGGTGTAGGCCTGGATGTGTGTATGTGTGTGCACGTGTGCTTGCCAGTGCAGGCATATATAGATGCCAGAGGTCTGGTTTCTTTGTCTTTTGGATTTTTACCATTTACATTTATTCTGCATGTGTGCATGCACACACACACACACACACACACACACACACACACCCTGGCGCACATGTGGAAGTCAGAGAACACATTTCAAGAGTTGGCTCTTGCCTTCCACCTTGTGGTTTTTGCCTTGGTACCTGTACCAGGCTCTCTGGCCTGGGAGCATCTAAGCAGTCCTCCTGTGTCTGGCTCCTCTTTCACTGCAAGGATGCTGGAGTCATAGGCACAGGCCACTACATTTTCTTCTGTGGTTTCCAGTGATTGAACTTGGGTCTTAAGGCGTGTACTTTTCCTACTGAGCCATAATATTTTTTGAGACAGGTTTTCCCACGAAGCACGGAGCTCACCATTCCGTTAGTCTAGCTGGCCAGCGTGCACCTGGGGTCCTCCTGTCTCTGCTCCCTCCAGTGCTGTGATTACAGGGGCACCCATTTTACATGGGTGCTGGAGATCTTAGCTTGGGGCTTCGTGCTTGATTGAGCAAGCTTGTTATCCACTGAGGAGTCTCCTAGCACCTTCTGGGTTTCTTGATTCAGCCTCTGGAGGAGCTCAGGATCCAAGCCTCTACTTGACATCCATCTGTCTACCCTGACTGGGCCACACCACTTTCCCTGAACACTACAGGGCACCCTCCCCTATCTCCCACCTCCATGGCAACCTCAGCCAAGGCCGTCTTTCTGATAGACACCCTTTGCTCAGCCAGGTCCAGTGGCTCCTTGGAGACCATGGAAGAGGGGCTTGCCTTTTTACTGGACTGCGTTAGCCTAGCTGCTATCAATACCTACTACCCCAGTTCAGACCTGGGAAACTGTCCACTTGGCAATGAAGACATTTTCTCAGACCACAGAGATGGCCACAGTGGTCTCTGGATTCCTCATGCTTGGAGACTCTCTGCCCCTGACACATGACCTTCCTGCTTTGGTGCACACAGGACTCATCTACAGAATCACAGGGAGAAACAGGAGAGAGAAGGGATGGGAACTGCTCCAGCCCAATAGCACAGCTCTAATGCTGAGAACTTTGCTCTCAGTGTAGTCCAGCATGAGTAATGAAACCTCATCTGCTGGAATTGATGGCTCATTTCTGATGAATCCATCATGGAGCAAGCTGTGCCCACACCAGCCCTGCAACAGGTAAGCAAGTCACACTTGCCAAGTGTGAAGGCTGAAGGCTGTGAATAGACAGAGAGCCCTAGATACTTGTGTAGTACAGGAGGACCTTTGAGGCCACAACACTTGGGTCTCCTCAGCCATGGAGGTACACTTGACAATGGGAGGATACGGTAGCCATGGGGTTACACTTGACCATGGGAGGATACTGTAGCCATGGAGGTAGACTTGACTATGGGAGGATACTGTAGCCATGGGATTACACCTCTTGTGGCCACA
>JADRCD010155793.1:16180-27048 GCA_019843815.1 Montemys delectorum | reverse complement strand
TGTGTGTGTGTGTGTGTGTGTGTTGTATCGGTGTGTATCAGTGTGTGCCCCAAGGTGCGTATGGAGGTCAGAAGACGATATCGGTTTACAGTTCTAGATTTCTACCTTGTTTGAGACAAGGTTTCTCATTATTCACTACTTTCTTGCCAGGGTAGCTTGATACTAGTCCACAAGTGTCTATTAGTTCTTTTTCTCCACTTCCCATCTTCCCATAGGAGCACAGTGATGGCTCTGCTACTGCATCCTGCATTCAAAGGGTACCAGGAACAAACACAGGTCGTCAGACTTGTGCAGCCTCCTCTGCTAGGAGTGTCAACTTTTTGCTCCAGTAGGAAGTCATTCAGTTACAACATTTAAGAGACTCTCTAAATGTAATAAAAAGCAAGTCACGTTTGTTTGGTTTTTAGTTCCAGAAATTTATTAAATATTGGAATTAGATTTTAGTCACCACTATTTCATCAGGCAGCTTTTACAATGCTAAGTTTTGACACATAATCTGTTCAGAGACAAGTTAAACAGTTGTATCTTATCCAGTAAATAATGGACTCAAGCTTTTTATTAGTTTTTCCCCAAGTTTTGCAATCTTCAAAATAGTACTGATATGGGAATTAATGGTGTGCTCCAAAATGTCATATTTTCTCACTGAAAATTATTAAACAACAAATTTTCTTTAAAAATTGATGTTTCAGAAAAAGTTACACTTTTGAAGATAAAGAAGATGAAATTTTTTAAACAGAAGACATTGTTTACTTACAATTCCTGTGCTCATAAAGAGATAATCTACTTCAAGAGTTTTCAGCCTATAACAAATATTTTTATAGTAGTCAGGTCTCTAGTGATTTCTTGAGACTGTATTCAAAACTCAGATGAGGAATAAGATTATATAGTTGCATGGCTTGTGAAAATCAGAAAGTTTATCATAGAAATTTATGTTGATTTAAATAATAACTTAGTTTATCACTAACATGTTTCCTTTTACATACTTCTGATTACATGTTTATGAATTGGTTTTGAATTTAAAATTTAATTGTTTTAACAGAGTATTAAATAAATTTGAAGAATACATAGCCCTGCACAACTATTTCCTAGGCATGTATCTTAGCAAAATTAAACATTTCTGTATAGAGAATAATGTATACATATACTTAGAACTTAATGAATGTCACTATTGTACTGGGTATAAAATAATACAGAGAACGAGGCTAATATGAGTAGGGAAATATGAGAAATGTAATTATCCATACAACATCTATGTCTCTAGGATAATGCATGGAACTTTGAAATATTTTTTGATGCATGTTCATGGGCCTATAGTACCATTGTTATACCTACTTAAACAATTTTACTACTTGTCTAAACCCAAACACACTGCACAAAGCAAAGATGACAGTACAATACCGATTTATCTGTTTCCAAGTTCTAGCTACTGAAGTATATTAAAAGACCCCTTTCAGTTACAAGAGGACCTACTAGATCCAGATTTCCCTTTGTTCTAGCAGAATCATGGATGATCTTGTTTGCCCTTGATTTTGAATCTATAATGTGAGAGTGCTGAATTACCTGTACTTGTCAGAGTCTTCCAGAGACAGGTAACTATTTTATTGTGTTTTCTAGGAGAGCTATAATACAATATTGGAAGGAACAAAGTTTGCCACTTGGAAGTAGGAGGAATGCCCCGGACCATTGCTGCAGTTATTCCTCTTGCTGGACAAGATCTGTCTTTATTGGATTAGTGCAGTTCCACCACAGAGCTATGATTTCATCTCAGGGTAACCTTCGAATCCTTTAACTTTTTTAATGAGGTTTGTTTCCAACTGGTTAGCACAAGTCTCTGGCTTGTCTGATTACAGCTTCCCTACAGTTCCTTGAGTGAATCACACGTTCTTAAATGTCAGTTTCTGACAGTTCTCTTTTCATGGACTCCCAGACATTTGGAAAGCATTCTCCCAGTTGTTTATGTTTTATGAGACCCTCTGACCTATGTTTCATTAATCCCTTAAGCTAATGCTATGAAAGGAAGTGCAGTGTGGATGGTCTTTGATCTAACAGCAGTTCTTCTGTGAAGTTGAGATGAAAAGGCAAAGAGGGCATGGTTCAAGCTACAGCTAGGAGTGGCTAGAGTTAGGACTGGCCGGACAAAGGCCTGAATGAAGTGGTGAAGAATTCCTTATCAGAGACTTGGCAAAGATGTGTTTTGGGTTCTATTGGTCATCTCTTGCTTTAAGGCGCCAATTGTGTAGTACAATGCATGACAACGAATATAGAGCCCAACTCATATGACTTGATGTGAGGCTGTAGCTTAATGAATACAATGAGAGACTGAATTGAGTAGGTATAGGTACTCCATAGTTCCGATAAGAATTACCTCAAACATAGCTGCTCCATGTAGATGAACCAATTACTCGGTATTTATTTCTAATTACCCTACACATGTTGTAGACAATGGTCCTGGAAGGCAAGAGTTACTATAGGAGCAACATTTATGTTTTACCATGATCTGCTGAACGAAGTTCAAGGATTCCTTAATTCACTCAACAATATTGATTGGAAGTTACTATGTAACAGATGCCAAGGTGACCCCCCACACACACCCTCCCACCAGGGAGGCAGATGAACAGAACGAATGCAGTTACTATGCTGGTGGACTGACAGTGGAGTAGGGAAAGAAGACAATGAACAAAAGTCACAAAGAGTAAGAACTGTTACAGTAGGAAAACTTGTCCACAGTGCTATCTGCACTCATTGTGCAGTCCCATGGCTAATTATGTCTAATTAGTTTTCTCACAGAAAATATATCTAGAACACATCCTCATAAGTAATACCTATGGGGAGAGAGAGCCCTGAGCCTTAAAAGAACCATAGCAGGATCTGTAGAAATAAATGAAATTTATTTGCATCTCATTCATTAAAAAAATATTTCTTCATTAAATACAGAAAGGTTGTATTCTCAGGCAAAAATAAGCGTGTTAAAATGATATGTTTAATTTTATGGCCATGGCAAGAAGTACACTCCCTTAAGGGAAAATAATTATTTTTAAAAATATCATGAACTTGTTACAGAGACAGTATATAGCACCTAGATAATGTTTGGATTAGGTCAGAATAACAGCAAATGAAGCTTGTTCTAGTTGTTTCTATTTAAAGAGGAAAAATCCAGAGTGAAGTTCTTTCCATGGAATCTAAATTCTTACAAAAAAAAAAAATAGATTCCACGTTTTTATAAAAGTGTGAGAAAAAAGGAGAAAAGCAATTTGGCTATTTTTAACGAACACATTTTCTTCTACGGAGACATATGACTCTGCCTCACTGCAATCAAGATTTTTTTTTATATATTTACATTTCAAAGTAAAATGTGTTATTTGTATTCTGTGTCATTTTCTATGGAAGAGCATTTTGAAGTTTACTCATTTCTGTTATGAACTTCTTCTGAAAGCTACTGGAAGATATACGACACATTTTGAATAAAGCATTTCTCAAAAATGCTGTCCAGTGAAATGCATTTTTTTGTTATTTCACTAAAATGATTTAAAAAAAAAAAGCAACCTGTATTTCAACAAATAGGTTGACAGTAACGAAAAAGAATCATTGTAAGGTTTATTGGCAAGTGACACATGAAAATTCACTCCTTAAATCATATGTAGCAATCAGAATTCTAAATTATATAAGACAGAGAGACACGTCTAACAATGTGCAATGGAGATGAATAGATATGCAAAAAATTTCAAATGCTACAAGCCTAGGTAGACATTAGAATATTATGTATGGATGATAGGTAGTATAATAAACTCTCCTGGAAGAAAAATGCAGCATTGTAATTTTGTAGATTACACTGTTATTATCTTTCTTGCACACCTGGACTTGTAAACATGATCTCCAAAAAGTCAAACTTTTAGTACATCTTACATTGTGTCTTCATCACCACTGAATGGTATGATATCTGCCTACAGAAATGCATGAGAAAGTGAGTTACTTATGTCTGTCAATCTGCCTTGGCATAATGTGTCTTCCCAATCTATCCCACCGAATGAGATACTTGTTCTTCAAAATATTATTTAAAAGTTCTCAGATCTTCTTCATTTCCTGGAAGGTAGAGCTAGTCCTTTCTAGCAAGTGCGGCTCAGAGATGTCTATGCACATGATGCTGGAGATCCACCTCATGTAGATCTTTCCACTGTCTTTCCTACCACACATCTGCATTCCCATGCGTATCCATATTGCCCTTTTCACCTTTTAAGCATGCCCTGCCTTTGTCCTCAGTCTCTCCAATTCCCTATGCTATTTTCTCAGTTCGTCTTCACATCTGATCACATTTATTTGAAATCAGCTAGATGGCAGCCTCAGTTAGGTAAAACAGAATTAAACAATAGTAAGAAAAAAAAATAAAGAACAAGATCTTATAAAAGACATCTGACTTAATGTTCACATATTAACAGTGCATAGTGTGCTTCGGAGAAGGACATGCATTCCCTACACCGAGGCTTTAGTTATTTTTATGGATTTCTAAGTTTACAGCAACAGTATAGGTTAGAAATTATAAAGTGGGGGAGGGACATAAAGAAAGAGTTAGAAGTGTCCAGAGCTAAGAGTACAGACAAAATGGTGAAAGAGGCTGAAGATATGACATGGTGTTTTAAACTATTTCTCACCAGACACATGAACGTTTAGGACTATATATACAACTCAAGGAGTATCAAAAAGTATAATGTAATAGCTCAGTGGCATAATCACTTGAAGTCAATTAGAAACAGTTAATCCTCAATTTCGCTCAGCTATGATCTCTGTGTGTTGTAACAACAACCTCCCTGCTAGGTATGCCCACAGCTACAATCATGCCTCAAAGGTTATGGGAGTAAACAACCAGGTTTTGCTGGGGCTTAGCCCGCTTCACAAGATGGAACCCACACTGACATTGTTAATCATGCCAAGAACACGGGAATAAAGAGGTCATGTGCTCTAAGGGAGAACTACTACTATTATTCTGCTATAAGCATACTAATAAAGTGATTCCTAATGACGTATTGTTATTTCTACAGATCAGCACACCCATAAATCTGTGAGATTCCCAGAGGGAGCCCCCACACTCAAATCCCAGGAGCGATGACCCCACACACCACCAAGACACTGACTTGATGCAATCTGCAAGAGGCTTTTTATTCCAGCTAGCTGGGGCGAGACTCACATCCCTCGCAGAGGTAGAGGAATCTGGTCCTAAGCAAGGTTTTAGGCAGCTTTTCATTTCTGTGCAGTTGCTGGGGCAAAAGGGAAGACTGGGGTAAGGGGAAGGTACGAGGTGGTTTCTGATTGGTGCTGGCTCATGCTATGGTCCAGGGGCAGGCTAGCCACCTGGCAATTGTTTTGGGCCAGGTTGTTTCTGGGTTCTCGGGCCAGGTCGTCTTGGTTCCCTTGTTTCTAGCTTCTTGGGAGCTGGCCTCCAGCTGAGTCTAACCAACGGCTAAGTTCCCACAGTACAGCTTGAAAACTTAATTTTAGTCTCTCAAATCCTCATCAGAGAAGCTTCTTTCAGTAGATGGCAATTAACACAGAAATCCACAGCAGGCCAATGAGTAGAACATAAAAGACTTTGGAATACTAAATCCTAAAGGAAGCGCCTGTATCACTTCCCATTTCTCGGGGTTTAGGAATCTATGCAACATGATAATGTGGAGGGATCCATGCAATATACTAATGTGGGTGGGGCTTGGTGGAGGGGGAACCAAGGCAGCTACAGAAGGGTGAGAGCTGGAGCAGTAGTCTTCCTCTGAACTGAACTGATCTCTAAGTAGTCCAGTCTTTCCTGTCTATCCTAGTGAGAGGAAGGCTTATCCCATCTCTGACTCCTGTCAAAGCTTTCTCTCATTGGTCACTTTCTCTGCCCCTGAATTAGACCGTGTTGTTTGGGATTAAGGGTGTGAAGTAAAAGTGTGTCTGTATTCCAGTGAGAGGGATTAAAGGTGTGTGTGGAGTGTGGATTCTAGACAGATCATATCTTTAGATGTGATTCCCTCGCCAGAACAACCATGTTGCTGGATTAAGTTCCTCTACAGCATAATGCTCTAAAAGGCGTTAAGGATTAGCAAATGTATAGTCATAAAAAGTGATTAAAGAAAGAATATACTCTGTGCAAAGATAAATTATTCTAAGCTAAAGAATAGAAAGCTTGTTTGGTTTCCTGAGAAATGTTAACTATTAAACACATCTTAGCTTCATATGTATATATTTTTTTATCTCTAATCAATTAGTGAAAAATTAAAGGAAAATAATGTGAATTAATTCCCCCCAGTTACTTATGCCAAGCTTTCCACAAAGTGAATATTTAGAGGAAGCAGTATAAACATGGAGTTGGATTAGCCCCTTTCCTTTATAATCGCCCGATACCTGAGGCCATCTTCCATCACAAAAATAATATCTCTTAGATTAAAATTCAAAGCCAGAAAGACAAGAGATTCTCTCTTCCCCTCAGGTGGGCTGATTACTGAATTCTCAGCTGGTTGGAAGCAAGCCTCACGGATCATCTGTATTTCAGTGGTAGCTTTAGCAGGGATTATACTTTTCAGAAAGCAACTTCACAGCAGAGCCTTTTCTACTGCTCTGCCACTTCTCCAGAAACAAAGCAATTCAGTACATCAAACTGCGGCTTCCCTGGAACACCACCAGTCTCAAGACTCACTCTCCTTGATGGCCCAATTTACCTGTCAGATGAAATGCCTAGCGACAGAGGGATAATTGGGGAATGGGAGTTTGGCACAATTTGACGGAGAGGAAGAGGCAGGGATAGGTGTACAGAGTAATGAAATGCTTTTTTCCCTCTCCTTTTGGAAGAGATCCTTGAATTCATTAATGAGCTGCACAGATGCCTTGCCACATGCAGAGAATTTCCAAAATGAAAATTAATGATCACAGCCTTTGAACAACTGGAACTATTGTCAACACTTTAAATTTCTGCAATTTAATTTGTAATCATCTCTCTTTTGTACTGCTCCCTGTAGTTAAGTTAGGACTTTGAGACTATTTTTTTTTTTTTTATAATTGCAATGTCTATGACTTCATATATACTTATCTTTTACTTTTTCTAAAATATCCAGTGTATCATAGTATTCACTTATAAATGACACAATGACTCATGATTAGTGACTTGGAATCAATGAATTTTCTATTTCAAATGTGATTTTATATGTAAATTTATATTATTTTATATTATATTATTTATACTCCTGGCATGTAGATATAAGGAATATATCTGCATTTGGACAGTTTCATTTCAACATTTGTAATTCATAATTCATGCTGAGCAAGCCTAAACTGGTTACATGTATAGTGAGGAAAAATTCTGTATTGAATTATATATATCTAGATATAAACTATATGGGTCATATATAGAAAAATTACATATGAGCTAATTTATCAGTTGAAACATAGAAAGGCCATCATTATGACCCTTAGAAACCAAAATTCTCATAGTTCTACCGGAGGACCCAGCTATACCACTCCTGGGCATATACCCAGAAGATGCTCCAACATGTAATAAGGACACATGCTCCACCATGTTCATAGCAGCCTTATTTATAATAGCCAGAAACTGGAAACAACCCAGATGTCCCTCAACAGAGGAATGGATACAGAAAGTGTGGTACATCTACACAATGGAGTACTACTCAGCTATTAAAAACAATGAATTTATGAAATTCTTAGGGAAATGGATGGATCTGGAGAATATCATCCTGAGTGAGGTAACCCAATCACAAAAGAACACACATGGTATATGCACTCTCTGATAAGTGGTTATTAGCCCAGAAGTTTGGAATATAGGAAGAACAACCCACAAATCACAAGAAACTCAAGAAGGAAGACCAAAAGGTGGACATTTCATTCCTTCTTAAAAGGGGGAAAAATACCCATGGAAGGAGTTGCAGAGACTAACTATGGAGCAGAGACTTAAGGAAGGACAAGTCAGCCTGATACAGCTGTCTCCTGAGAGGCTCTGACAGTACCTGACTAATACAGATGTAGAGGCTCACAGCCATCCATTGAACTGAGTATCGGTCCCCAATGAAGGAGTTAGAGAAAGGATCAAAGGAGATGAAGGGTTTGCAGCCCTTAGGACAAACAACAAATATGAACTAACTAGTACCCTCAGAGCTCCCAGAGACTCAACCACCAACCAAGGAGTACACATGGTGGGACTCATGGCTCTGGCAGCATGTGTATAGTAGAGGATTGCAAAGTCAGTCATCAATGGGAGGAGAGGCCCTTGGCCCTGTGAAGGTTTTGTGCCCCAGTGTAGGGGAATGCCAGGGCTAATAAGTGGGAGAGGATAGAGTGGCAAGCAGGAGGAGGGACGAGGCAATAGGGGTTTGTTCTTGTTGTTTTTTGTTTTGTTTTGTTTTGTTTTTTGGAGGGGAAACTGGGAAAGGAGAAATCATATGACATGTAAATAAACAAAATATCTAATAAAAAATAAAATAATAAAAAATAATTAGGATGTGGCTGGGCTGTCCAAATCAAAAACACCAATGAATAAAGTTGCTATCCAAATCTTAGAGTCAAATAAATGAGAGCAGGAGAAAGGGTGTTGTTTTGCTTGATGCCAATTTGAATTTACCATATTTGTTTATATAAATTGTGTATAAATGTTCCTGCTGTCAGAACTCCTCTCCAAGCTGGTGCTGGGCCTTGACATTGGTGGCTAGTGTCTCCTAGCTTTTAGACCCAATAGTCCTAGTAACTTAGAGCCTAGGCTTCTTCTTCTTTCTTTCTTTTTTTTTTTTTGAAATAATTGGATGATATGAACATGTGGAAATTTTATTCTCATGCTTCTATTTTTTCTTCATTAATTAGGGAGCAGTGCTGTCAACTTAAAGTATAACAGAGAGCTAGTTAGAATGAATTTTGAGATTGAAACATGATTTGCAGTTTCTGTGCTGTGCAAAGTCAAACAATACGGGGGTCAAGGATTAGAATTTAGAACACAGATAGAGCCTAGACTTCTAACAGTGACTTTACTGCTGTCTGCCAACAGCTGGCTCAACGTCCCCTGACAATGAATTCTAAGGAAAGTTTTGAGATCATCACGTGAAAGCTATTCAGAGGAGGCTCATAAGTCTCTTCCAGGGTGTCCAACCGTTTGATATTGCAACTCGATAAGGGCACCTATACACGTGTAGTGCTCCATTCACAGCTCTCTGGAGGTTAATGCTGCCTACAAGCCAAAGTTTAGATATCTCTGTCCATCAACTGGGTCAATTTTGTAGCAGGTCAGAGGGAGCAGGTCTACTGGTAACATCCCCAACCCCCTGGAAAAGAAAAATGGCTTCATACACATGCATTTTTGTCAGTTTTATCAGGCTTCTTCTTAGACCTATTTTGTGAAAAATTACCAATTTCATATTAGCCATGCAGTGGTGTTGTATGCCTTTAATCCCAGCATTCGGTAGGCAGGGGCAGGTAGATCTCCATGAGTTCAAGGCCAGCTTGGTCTTGATAGTGAGTTCCAGGACAGAGAAATTAAAAGCATTTGCTGTGAATCTTGATCTTTCTCTAACTCGAGAGATGGAGAACTACAGAGAGAGACAGAGTAACAGACAAACACACACACATGCACACACACACACACACACACACACACACACACACACACACACACAATCCTCGGGGGGAGGATTGATTTAAGGGCTGCAGATGTGATTCTGTAGTTAGGTACCTCTGTATAATTATTTGTTTTAATGCATAGCACTAAGGGACAAAGAAGGCTTTTTTTTTTTTTTCCTTTTGGTGCAGCTATGTTAAATCCCCTTAAAACTGAAGTAAACAAGAAAGCACCCTGAACACAGCCATCTTTGATGTTATGTAATAAAAACCAGTATTTTGTCTTATTTACTTATATTTAAACTAAGATCCTTATTGCTAGAACAGTAACTCTAGAAAAATTCAGTATTGGCCATCATGGGGAATAGAAAGTTAGCCTTTATAAAGACACTGTTATGAATTTATTTATTTTTTTAACAACTAGAACTGATTTAAGGACACAAGTAACTGCTATTCTATTGCTGCCAGAAAAAAATTGAGCTTTTTCAACTTTATCAAAACTAAATTCATTTTCTTTGGTAGACAAAACAATTGATTATAGTTCTACTCAATATGAAGAGCTATTTCGGTTTTGTGTAGTTGACTTGCCTCTAGCTAATCCCTGGAAGCTTGCACCTGAGTGGCACTGCTCATCAGAATTTTGTCTGCTGGGAGAATACTCCTCAGGTTCATCGTGATGACTCAGAACACCTGCTTTGATACATTTCCAGGCCGTTATGATATATTCTCATGGCATCCTGTGGTGGGACACTCTGGACTCTCAATCTACTGTGTGTCTAATTATGGGGGCAGATTCAAAGCAGAATCCTAAGGAAAAGAGCTTACAGCCTATTTCAGACTAGATGTGGGAGGTTTTATTTTTCAGACTGGTACAGATATTTGTTAGGCACTTTGATTTTTATAATAAAAGAAATTCAGTTTCTCCTCACTTCATTTTCAATAATTGACATTATTTATTCAAATAAAAATTAAAAAAAACCCCTCACATTTAAAGCTCTCCATGAAGACTAACCTCTGTGCTGGGCTTAATAGTGCACCCTCCTAGTACCTGGGATGTGGAGGCATGAAGACTGAGCTTCTGTGACCACCCTGGGGCATACTCACTTCAGCACTGTTAGCATCCTCTAGGGAGGGAGGCTATTTAGTCCTTTGTCTTAAAGGGAAGAAACGTTTCAGTCTCTATTACCTAGTCATAGTAATTGGGTTCAGCACGGGGATCTGATGCCAAGGTGGAGTGAACATTCTCATCCTCTCTCTCTCTCTCTCTCTCTCTCTCTCTCTCTCTC
>JADRCD010155793.1:0-16080 GCA_019843815.1 Montemys delectorum | reverse complement strand
TCTCTGTCTCTGTCTCTGTCTCTGTCTCTGTCTCTGTCTCTGTCTCTGTCTCTCTCTCTCTCTCTCTCTCTTAGCTTGGGATTAAGAGTTACCACTACTTTGGCCATTTCAGTGTGGCCAAGTGCTGCCTTTATGGATCAAGAAGAGTATTGGTGACTTTGTTTCTGGGAGTTTTCCAGGGTGTTTCTATCTCACATCTTTTTGAGGCCTCAGTAAATAGTCATTCTTGCCAAGCCATTGCTTAGTCTAACTCATGGTATACTAATAAAATAAATCTAAGGGTAATCTAAGGTTATCCCAAGTTCCTGGTAATGAATAGACCATTGAGAAAGAACATGAAATATGATTCTTTCTACTAGCTTCTTTTTTTTTTTTTGCAGTTCTTATGTATGAAATTTCTTAAGGAATTTTATTTCCTCCCTCCATTCTCAATATGGATATAAAATCTCACTTGACTGCTGGCATTTTGCCTTGGCTCTCTTCAAGGATATAGACAGAAAATGCCTATGAACATAAACCAATAACATTTCTGCATTTCTTGAAAAACTGCCTGCAGCCATATTTCTGAATGCTGTTTCTCTCTTTCCCATGGCATCTGAGCTTTATGTGTGCAGGGGACACTGCTCTTCCCTGGCTGCCGCCAGGAATCGTAGGCCAAGATGATGCACAGGCTTTGCTATGGGTCTCAGAGTGAGTCCATGTTCCTTTGTGTTGAGATGTTCCTGATACTTTATTTCTAAGTCCAATTGAATTTTTATTATCTTATTATATTTATTGTATTTTGTATACTTATGTGTGGGCCTGAAGGTATCTATGTATACTGTGTGCATCTCGGTGGTTATGGAGTCTAGAAGAATGTGTCAGAGTCCCTGAAGGTGGAATTACAAGTGTTTATTAGCTTCGCAACATGGGTTCTAGGAACTAAACTCAGGTCCTCTGAAAGAGCAAGAAGTAATTTCAAACAGTGGACCATTTCTCCAGCTCATATTTACTAACATTCAGTATATACATTTTAAACTACCATGAATGTTCTTGGGGAGATTTTCAAATGACAAAACTTTTTTTCTATATTTAATTATGCTTCCTGAGCAAGCATCCACTATAATTCAAGGATGACTTAGGTATCTTTGACAATATGTGAGGAAAGTCGGCTTAGTGAGGAAGTTCAGCTTCTCAGTGCCAATGAAATCTGCTGGTCCTTACAACATGTTTATCTCCACAGATTGTTGCTAATGACTTCAATTAGTAATGTATGCAAGTTTGGGAATATTCTACTATACATTTTTTTTAAAATTAAAATACTCAGTAATTAAGAAAATATAGTAGAGGTCATCTCTAGCCCTTTGCATGTATGAGAATTCCTGAACTTCATTTTCTTATCAGCCTGAGTAATTCATATGTTGAGGTTTCTTTCTCTTTTCTTTTCTTGCATTTGGTGGTACAGAGACAAAGCTTCAAAGGAACATTTTTATACTGGTTTTCTTTTGAAGGCTAACAAATCCTATTTTTGTATTTTTTTTTAAATAATAAACCCAAATATAATAAGATAAAACAAAACCTAACATATTGGATTTGGACAAAACAAACAGAAGGAAAAGGGCCCAAGAGAGTACACAAACATCAAAGGCTCACTTATTTAATCTAAAAACCTTAATATATATGTAAAGGGCCTGGTGAAGACTCACACAGGCCTTGGGTGCGCTCCTCAGTCTCTGTGAGTTTATATGAGTTTTGCTCAATGCAATTAGACCTTGTTTTTGTCCTCTAGTCCTGTCTCCTATACTCTTTCTGCTTCCTCTTCTTTAGGGCTCTCTAAGCCCTGAGGGCAGGGGAGGTACTGATAGAGTCAACCCATTTAGGGTAGAGTGTGTGGTGCCCTAGACTGAGTCCTCACTCCGTCTATAACGTCTGGATGTGGGTCTCCGTGTTTGTTCTCATCTGCTGCAAGACGGAGTTTCTCTGATGATGGCTGAGCACATCGCTGATCTCTGAGGAGAGCAGAATGTCATTAGGCGGTTTTTTTTTTTATTGCCAGTCTTTAAAGACCAGTAGTAGTATGATTTTCTAGTCTTAGATTCTTGATCACCCAAGCAGTGTTGGGTATGGCCTCTGTCTGGTAGAGTAGTTCTTAAGTTACATCGGACATTAATACAACTTTGTGCCACTATTGCCCTAGCATATCTTGCAGGCAGAAAACCAGTGTAGATTAGACCAAAGGTTTTGTGGCTGGGTTAGTGCTTGTTTTTCTCTTTGGTAGCATGCAAAGTACCTTCCTGTAGCAAAGATGCTAACATGTAGGACTGAAGGACTATATAGGCACCACCAGGATTTCTCCATGTTCAATGAGACATGTAAGTGTTATTTTCGGCATTGGGGTCTTGGCATCATTTGTGGAGGGCAAACTATAGTTTTGGCAACAGCGTGGATTGTTTGGGGACTCCCATGGGACTCCTTTGACCAACTAGAAGCCACTCATGAGTTCAAAGGTAAAATAATCCACCAAGCTGTTATGCATGGAATCTATTCATGACTTGAAGGAATTGAGAGGCGACAGATAGTACTTAACTTTGTTTTCACTGTTTGCTGTTTTCTTATGAAAGCTCACTGGGTTCATCTTACTTGCCCTATCTCAAGGGTAGGGTGAAATCTGATTATGAGTGATATATTTTATAAACTTTGAAGATATTGCTGAATCGAAGTCAGAAACAATTCTAAAGATACTTAGCTTAAAAAATTCACCATACGTCCTACATCGGGTATCTTTACTGCATGGGCTTGTTTAGTACAGTTAGGAATCTACTATCCCTGTGGGCATTTAAGCAGGATAAGTGAGAAAAAAATGACAAAAAAAAGACAGCTAGGTGGTTATAAAAACTACACTTTGTGAGATGGATAAATACAAATAGTGAGAAGTGGGTCCCTAATGGATAGGAGTTAGCTGTTAATGGTTTAGAAGGATTCAAAGCACCGAGAGTAGCAATAAAGAATATGACAGTAAAGAAAAAATGTGCTGAAAGTAATTAGGTAACCTGGGTCTCCTGGGTACATTTCTATTCAGTGTTCTGCTTGTCTGCCAGTTAACTTAGAATAATTTGGTAAAGAATGGAACCAACTGCTTTTTTCTCATTACGTAATGTTAAAAAGTGTGATTTCATGAAAGTTCAAATATTCTCAAAACTGCCTTCCTAACACTTGTAAAAGGAAAATCTTTCAAACAAGGTACTATGTCAAAAGAGAAACAACACAGCCAATACATCTTCTGATCAATATACAACTTTCAATGTACAGCTAGCTTTGCTGTTCTTTGGTTTGCTCATTCCTATCTAAAGGAATCAACTGGATGACTGTGGAATTTTTAAACTGCTGTAAGTCATCATGGGTCCTTTCAAGACTTAACTGTTTTGCCCTGGAAATGTAAGTACTGGAAATTCAACCTTCATGTTGATATGATCATGACATTTGGAGTCAGGGTCATTTTGAGGTCCTGAGGCTTAAGTAAGGTCCCATACTGGTGTGGGTGGGTCCACATCACCATAATAGTTTATATAGATAGAAGGAGGCATGTAGGGCTAGCATTCTTGTTCTGCGTCACTGTGTGTTGCTCTCTGGCGTCGTCAGATGCCATACAGATGAAGGTAACAATGTTTGCTGAGCTCTAGAACTTTTAGCCATATATACTACTGCTATGTATAAGTCGCCAGTTTTAAGAATTGTGCTATTGCAAGGCAAAACAGACAGATATATAGATGTTCATTTCGACTTGAAAAAAATTTCACAGTGGGTGCTGTAAGGAAGTTCTCTTGCCAATACTTTATTCATCTTCACTTTAAATTTTCTTCTTTCATCTTTTATGAAGGTGAGTATCAGGTGATTCATACAGGATAGTTCTTGAGAATTATAATACATTCAACAGATGAGTCTCTCTCAGAAGAGGGGCAATATTTATGATTATAATAACAAGTGGTTTTAGTGTGGCTATTAATAACATCCCTACTTCTAAACATACCACACATATCAATTTATTGAGTCTTCACACCAATCACATGAGAAAGTGGCAGTACTATATACAAAGGGTGATGATTAGAATTAGAGGCCAGTCTGGGATACAGAGTGAGCTCCAGAGGAAGGGTAAAACTAGGGCCCAGAGAACTTAATTATCCTGCCCATTGTTATGTGGTTAGACACAACTGAAGCAAATCTTACATATAGACAGTCTAGTTTCAGTAGTTGAGATTTTAAAACTGTGCCATATAAAACAAAACTGGTCCAAACCTGGAACAATGTGATTACAATATGTCTTTGTTTCTTTTCTTGCTGTTGTAAAATACTCAGACCAAACCAACTTAAAGAAGAACTGTTTGTTCAACACAGAGTTCCTGGCTATAGTGATCATGACAGGAAGGTGATGGGGTCAGCGGCTTGAAGTAATGTCAAGCAGCTGAAGATAGCAATGATACCTGCATGTTCAACCCATTTTCCCCTCTATTATACAGTCTAGGAGTCCCACATAGGGAACAATTGGGCCCTCAGTTAAGATGGATCCTCCCACATTAATTAACCTAAATCAAGGTAACATCCAAAGCACACGTCCAAGGGCTTCTTACCCAGGTGATTCTACATTCTGTCAAACTGACAACACTATTATATCATGCATATAACAGGGACAGTGTCTCAGGGACATTAAATGATAACATTGAGATAGGTCTGGCACAATTTCCCTGGTATATTGGTTCCTGTGCTAGAAAAAAATGCCTAGACTATCAGAAGTTGAAGTGTGGAGCTTCATTTGTTGAATATGTTTCACAGCATTTAAATGCTATGAGGTCAATACAGTTTTGGAATTCTACTAATGTTTATATCTCACTATTAAAAATTAAATAAAATCTAACATCAAAGCATTCATGATGTCCACAGAAAATAAGTGTCAAATGAAAAAAATAAGACAATTACTTGAAGGCTGTTCTGTTGAAGGTGTTTAGCTGAAAAAAGATACAGGGTATTTTTTTATACAATATTGCTCTGAGAATGATATTTTGAGTTGGAAACAATAATTAATGCTTATTGACTGCTATAGTTACATGTTATATATAGTTATATGTTTTATACACATATATATATATGTATACACATATATATATATATGTATATAAATATATATATAGTCAATGTTTGTAAGAACACTAGAAATTAGGTGGAATTCTCATTCCCATTTTCTAGATGTGGAAGCTACAGCAAATAACAATGCAGTGACACAACCAACTCTGGCATTTAGAAAGTCTAGCTTCAAAATTTACATTGTGGGAATTTACATTTAAATATAAAATATGGATTTAAAATATATTTCTATAATTCCTCCCCAGTTGTTCTACTTATGGATCTGTACATCTGTGAAATATCTATCAAATAGAATAGCATGGATCTTTTGCTACTGTGAACAATTTCCTTATTTCTTTCTTGGTATTTGTGTACTTCCTGTTCCTTTATGATGAAGGAAGACTATTCTCCGTGAAGTTTCCACAGGATACCTTGCTTACAGTTGTGATTATGACAGTCAGCATTGAATGCTCAGGTGTTATGTGTGTTGGATTGCAGAGTATTGGTCGCATGTAGAAATTAGTCACTCTTCATATTGGTTTTCAGTCTTGCTCTTCCTCAAAGGATCTTTCTTTAATGATCTCAGGTAGCATTCAATATGAACAATGTACTGCAGCCCTGAATTTGATAGGGTTATGAGAAGTTGTTCAGCAAGGATGTATGGGAGGGTATGGGAAGCAGAAAGTGATCCATGTAGCAGGAAGGGATCCATGTAGCAGAAAGGGATCCATGTAGCAGGAAAGGATCCATGTAGCAGGAAGGGATCCATGTAGCAGGAAGGGATCCATGTAGCAGAAAGGGATGCATGTACCAGGAAGGGATCCATGTAGCAGGAAGGGATCCATGTAGCAGGAAGGGATCCATGTAGCAGAAAGGGATGCATGTACCAGGAAGGGATCCATGTACCAGGAAGGGATCTATGCTGCAATGCATCTGCCATATGGAAGCAACAAAGATCAAAGTCTGGAAGTTCTGGAGCTTAGGTGACTTGTCAGAATCGCATCTCACTGAAGCAAAGAGGTCTCTATGACTTACATTGAGCAGACTTGGATTTTGTCTGCTCCTGAGGTTGGGGGTTGGTACTGTCATGATTCTATGGCATATAGCTTTTTTAGACCAGGTAAAAATGTCTGTAGCTATGAGGTCTGATCAAGGTTTCCAGTAGTATAGAGAAGAGCATCTGGTGCTCAAGGGAGTCTCCCTCCAGCACTCCAGGTCTGCATCACCTAAAAATAGCATGAGCTATTTTTCTTATTGTTTACTCATTGTATCTCCCTGCCCTTGAGAATGTAACCTCTAGAGAGTCATATTCTTGATTATTTCTATTATATCTCCATCATGGGATATTTTACTTGAATACAGAGTGGGATTTAAAGAAAACTGAATTGGTAGGTAGGTGACTATATAGCACATGAATATGCTTAATGAGTCTAACATTTAAACTGATCAAGGTGATTCTCTGTGTCCCAATACCAACAAAACTAAAAACCAAATGAAAAACAAATAAAACGAAAAACCACATCAAATAAACAACCCCCCTAAATACCCACAAATTCCACAAAACCCCAAAGCAAAGCAAATCAAACTAACAAAACAAAACAAAACAGCAACAACAACAAGAACAACTGGGAAGGTTTAGATGCTTATCTAGCGTGATCCTGTTTTAGGGTTTTACTGCTGTGGGCAGACACCATGGCCAAGACAAATCTTATAAAGAACAATATTTAATTGGGGCTGGCTTGCAGGTTCAGAGATTCAGTCCATTATCATCAAGGTAGGAGCATGGCAGCATCTAGGCTGGTGTGGTGCAGGAGGGGCTGAGACTTCTACATCTTCATCTGAAGGCTGCTAGCTTAATACTGACTTCCAGGCATCTAGGAGGAGGGTTTTATAGCCCACACTCACAGTGGCACACTTAATCCAATAAGGCCACACCTACTCCAACAGAGCCAGCCATACTTCCTCATAGTGCCACTCCCTGAGCTGAGCATATATAAACCCTCACAGATCCCATGCAGATCTTAAATTGTTTTGTAAGAATTTCCCATTTTTAAAGCAAAGGAAGATATTATAGCAACTTTAAAAATTTTTTTTGATTGAGGAGGAACTATAGAATTCAGACTTCATAAGCAACAAGACTCTGTCTTATGCTGCCTTTTGAGTGTATCAGTGTGTCTCCACCAGTTATAATACGCAGCCAGGTAGCTCATAGACAAGCCAGCGACACTTTGTGTGACGCTAGTGTCTTCCTTTGCTTTGCTAGCATATCTCCACTACCTCCCTTCCACCTAGATTCATAAAGTCTTCCAGATAACTTAATTTCCAAGATTTCTGCAACAATTTCATTGCAGGCTTGACATGAGGTGGCTTTGCTGTACTTTTCTCTGGAGCTTCTGGTGAAAAGGCCATAATTCAGTGTGTCTTGAAATTCCAAAGACCAAATATGAACTGTCAAGGAGAGATATGCAGGTTTGCATGCTGGCAGAGAGCAAGCATGAGTTAGAATTTAAATTGATAATTCCTAAGGTTCCTGTACTTTCAGTGTGTGAATTCTGAAGGCTGAAATGGTCTCTAGGGAAGTGGAAAGTGATGACAGCTACAGGATGACGACAAAAAGATGTTTAGAAAAGTTTAATTTGGTGTGGTATAAAACAAAGTTAAAGACATAATTAGATTATTTATTTGTTAGCTTTGGTCCTAGGCTAGTTACTTATGGAAAGCTTGCCCTGGATAGCTTGCCTATCGTCATAATTACAGATGAGAGGAAGAAAAATGGGAAACCAGGAAATTTTAGCCTCAGTAGCAAGATGAAATATAGCATTGATAATGACTTGCATTTCTTGTACCTATACATCATTTTAACCACTACAAACCCCTCACTCGTAAAGTTGTTAGTTCCAAGAAATACAGCAAGTTATCAGTTTCCAGGAGGGAGGGAAACCAGGAAAGGGGATAATATTTGAAATGTAAATAAAGAAAATTTCCAATTTTTTTTTTTTAAGAGAAGGGCATATCTAAAGAGAGTGCTGATTCTCAAGTCAGAGCTTTGTGGCTATTGTTTGGACAACTTTTGTCTCCTTTAAGCTCATGCTGACATTCATCTGCATTATGATATATAAAGACATGGGATCAGAAGGGATCACTAAATGTTGAAGAAGGTTTTGTCCCTATGAATACACTAATCCATTCATACAGTTAATGATGAACTTTCAAGGTGAAGTTTTAATTAACTTGAGTCTGGATTATCCTTTAGGATATATTCTCTTTTCTAAGTTTGTCATGGCAAGTGTGTTTACATCTCTCTCTTGCCAGCAGCTATCAAAGAGAAGCTAAAAACTAGCACGTCATCTTCCTGAGATGGTTCTGCCATGGATTATTAAACATGATAGATTTGCTTCTTTAGGCAAGGGTGAGGAGTTTCATATAAAGAAAGATTCCTGCTATTAACATGCTTTTCCTGTAATTACATATACAGTGATGTGTTTTATATATATGGTGATATACATATATATACATATTATATATATGTATGTATTAGCCCATCCTTTTGAGCAGATTTTTGCAGAACTATGAAGATGTACTATCTTGTAGTGATGTCATATAGACAAATAGATGATTTCTTAATTCTTAATGATGATCCTATAAGAATTGCTGAAATGATGTTAGTAATTACTAAGCTCTTTTATAATGGGGCTGTTATTAAGTCCTCTCTGATAACCAAAATTGCAATGAGAACTCTACCAGTTTTTAAGCGTCATGAGTAAATTCCTTCTGAGATAGCAAGCAGGCATCCACAACTTAGAGTACATTCCAAGAGGTTGTAAAACAATTAACCAAAGATCATAAAAAGGAAACCAATGATTTACCATAGGTGCAAGGGCAGAACATCAAATATTGACTGTGGTTATGTATATGAAACTTCACTAATAACTTAGTCACAAAAACTATGGTTTTTAATTTTTTTTCAAGACAGGGTTTCTCGGTATAGCTCTGGCTGTCCTGAAACTCACTCTGTAGACCAGGTTGGCCTTGAACTCAGAAATCTGCCTGCCTCTGCCTCTGCCTCCCAAATGCTGGGATTAAAGGTGTACACCATCACTGCCTGGATAACTTTCAATGAATCTGGAGAGCTAGTAACAGATGATGAATGTTTAGCCAGATAATTACGCTTAATGGACATGTATTTAAACATTCTCTGTTGTAAACTTCTTATTCAATGTATGATTCAAATTTACCTGTGAACCTCTGGTGAACTTTTTATCATGTAATCATGTATTCTGAAAGATGTATAACTGCTGAGGACAGAGAGAGCAGGCAGAACTGAACTCAAGAAGAATATTTTAGTGAGAAGAACTTTTTAGAGAAGAACTTTTCTTAGAAACCTTTTAGAAAAATCTTAGAAATAAAGGCATTGGGAGTAATAGCATTGGAAGAAAAGGCATAGGATTGGAAATAAAGGCATTGACAGTAAGGGCATTGTTGTGACATCAGAGCAGGAGGAAAGAGCAAGATTAGAAGAAGAGAGCAAAGAGAACGTTTTAGAGAACATTTTAGAGGAGAACTTTTGTAGACTTTTTGGAGAACTGAAGAATTTAGAAATACAGGCTAAAATCACTTTTCAAAGTGTCTGTTTTCTTACTGTGACTTCAACTAGGCAGTCCGGGAGTTAGAGCCACCCAGTTCCTGGAGAGATAGAAGACTACTTTACTTAATGCTTTGCTGTTTTACGATGAGGTTCTCAGGGCCAGAGACTACAACGTTTGACCTTAGATAAACTCAGACAGGCATATCGATTAGTGAAGCAAAGTGACTTAGCCTTAAGATAGGTAACCATTTTATTATTATTCAGCAACCTTAAATATCCCACAAAACCAAGTCTTGCCCCTGCCAATGCTTTTCTCCCTCTGCTACCTCAAGAGAGAACCAAGAAAAAGAAAGAACAGCCCCTCCCTTCACGCTTTCCTCTTTGTTCACTGTTTTACAGCTATATTTAATTCTCTGACTTTATCCATAAAATTTGTGAAAACAGGGAGCAAGTTCATCGATGTTGGTCTTTGATTTTTCAGTGCCTGCCACAGCATTTGGTATAGCTATTTACTGATCGGTTTTAATTGAGTGAAGAGGCGAAGTAACGTACACACCAATTTAATATTCAGCCTACCACACCTTTTTGTCAAATGACTTTTACTTTTGGCCCCATTCAATTTAGGAAAAAAATATCAAATTTCTACTTTTTTACATTCCCAGGATAATTTACAAAGTGATATGTAGAATACTACCCATTTCATTTTTTTATACTCTCAGTATAAGAACAGAATGTATATATTCTAGCTTAGTGAGTGATATTATAGCATTTCATATTAATTTAATATGTGAAATGGTTGAAAATGATTTAGGGTATTTCCTGACGATGTATTCAGCAAATATATGACACAAAAATAACTATAGTGCAAGACAAAATTTAAATGGATTCTCAGTTTTCTAAAAAGCACAGAAGAGTAAGCAGTTCATTTTATGACATATCAGCTGTTTCCTATCTGGGAGCAAGGTGAGCATTCGCTGCTCCTGGCCTTACTTTATAGTGTAATAATGTGCTTATAGATACACACGGGGGTTTTTGCACGCACAGCTAAATCCTTTACAGGGCTTCTGTGATTTTGCTAAGTAGAATCATATAAACTATACTGAAATTCCTTGGAAAAAGTAAAGTGTAGCAAATATTTAGGCTGCTTCTTAATTCTTCATATATGCCTCTGAGGAGATCTGCCTGGGTTTATTTTTAAAAAAATCTGTCCATGCAGTATTATAACTTCACAGTAAGACAAAAATAAGAATGGATGGTCTGCTTTCGGTTAGTGCAAATTTAAAAAATGGTAGTATAGACGGTTTGAAATGACTTTACCTCGGAGTAGTGCTGGGAAAATTGAAAGTGTACCTTTAAGTTCTGACATAATTATCATGGTTAACATTTATATATGTCACATAAAATACCTTTAAACTGTTCTCAATACTTTGAAAATTTTATGCAACTCAAATTTATCAGTTCTGAGGAGTGATGGACTACTATGTTGGCTAAATTCAATGTGGGTAGACTCTAAGAGAAACCTAAGCTGTGCTGTCTTTGTAGGTGGTTGCAGCCTCAATGACAACTGTGTTTTGGCACCAAGTGTTTCCAGCCTTTCTTATAGAGTCATATTCACGTGTCATCAACATGTGTCACTTAACAGTAGGGGAAGTCCCTCATGCCTTTAAACACTATCCCCTTAACATCCCTTGTCAATATCCCACTCCAGTTCCTTCTTTAGTCTACCCCTTGATCATGCCTCTGTGGAGCTGAGGGGTCAGTAGCAGCTCATACGTGCTATGGTGTGAAATATGGCTTCCATATAGTGATCATGAAAATCAGGTTTTTAGTATTTGTCCCTTATGCTTTGTAACAATTAAACTGTTAAATTAAACATTAAAACCCCACTAGCCAATAAAGTAGATTCTTATAACCTGAAGAATGGTTTCAAATCTTCAACTTTTGCATTAAACATGTATATTTTTTTTTCAGCTAAATTTGGAGCAATTTGACATGCCCTTTGAAGATTTTTGTTCTTTAGAAGAATCCAGTGGTTTAAAGTTAAATAACTTTGACAGAAAAATTTAGACAACTTATATGATGGCTGATAGAAGAAAATCCATCTCAAATCAAGTCGAATTAGAATCAAATTTTGTGAATGACATAAAGACCTCTGCCAGTAAGTTCATAATATGGCTGTCAGGTGAGTTTCCTGAAGCTTGTGAACATTCTACACATGGCTTCTTGTTAATATATGTATACAAGAGACAAAAAAATAATGATTACTGCAGATTTCCATTCATTTTCCTGGCTCTCTGGCCATATCTCTTGTCTCCCCCAGGACAGTGACCTTAGCCGAGACTCACAGCAGTGAGGATACAGAACATGAAGAGGACACCTCCAGTAAGCAGGCAGGGACCCCAGTGGAGCAATAGGGATACAAATCCACCTGAAAAAATTTCAACCCAAAATTTATCCTGTCTACAAGGGAATCAGGGATAGAGGATGGAGCAGAGACTGAGGGAATGGCTAACCAATAACCAGCCCAACTTGAGACCCACTCCCTGGGTAAGCACCAACCCCTGACACTACTAATGATATGTTGTTATGCCTGCAGAAAGGAGCCTAGCATGTCTCTCTTCAGAGAGGCTCCACCCTTCAGTTAACTCAAACAGAGACAGAGACCCACAGCCAAACATTGGATGGAGGGTGGGGACTCTTACAAAGAGTTGGGGAAGAATTGATAATCTTGAAGGGGATAGGAACTGCACAGGAAGACAGAAAGAATAACAGAGTCAACTAACCTGGATTCTCAGGGGCTCTCAGAGACTGAACAATTAACTAGACAGCATACAAAGACTGAACCTAAGCTCCCCCTTCCCCCAACTCCATGCACATATATAGCAGATTTGCAGCTTAATCCTCATGTGGGTCCTGAAAAACTTGGTGCAGTGGCTGTCCCTTAAGATGTTGCCTGTCTGTGGAATATTTCCCCTAACTTAGCTGTCTTGTCTGGCCTCAGTATGAGAGGAAGCACCTAGCCCTGCAGAAACTTGATGTGGCATGGTAGAGGAATGCTGAAGGGGGACCTCCACTATCTCAGAGTAAACAGAGAGGGGGAGGGACTGTGTGAGGGGATATGGGGGCAGCAATCAGATTGTAAGATGAGTAAAACATTTTAAAAAATAATTAATACTGAGGGCATGTATGGAGAATGATAAAATTTATGTAATTTGAAATAACTATTATATGTCCCATGAGTAACGTTAGTCTTTTTGTCACAGAAGGTCTTTCTTTGCCCATTGCATGTAAAAACAGAAGAGGTATAAAAATAACAATAGAATATAAAGAAATATTGATCAGAGTTCATATTTCAGCTACAAATGAATATTTTTTGAGTATCTAATGGACATTATAGAGAATATAGCTGAAATTATGTTGTTTAATTAAAATGTGGCTTAATACACATACATACACACACACACACACACATACACACACACACATGTATCAAATAAAAAATAAAGGAGCAAAAAAAATGACCTTTCCCCCCATGTACAGTAAAACAACTATTAGTCAAGGTGTGATGACTACTACATGAATTATGGTTTTCAACATATATCACCAACTATCTTCTTTATTATTAGACTTACTTGTTTGTTTCTTTGCTTTTATGTATAAACCGAATTCTAACACTGTACTTTTAAAATTCATGTTTTAAAGTACAGCTTCTAAGTATCTGGTAATCATTAATGATTTTCTTTCCAGCCCATTTAGCAAGTTATAATCATTAATATTTTTCATATTAAGATATTCAATCTGTCTCATGGTACATAAGCCTAGTTCCTATCTTTTCAAATCCTTATTTGATCTCACAAAATTGAAACAAAGTATTCTTTTTTCCAATATAATTTTCCTTAAAGGGAGAATTCTATTTTCTATGCAAATAGTGCTTCTTCTACATCCTCCATAGATTAACAAATGATGCTAACTGCATTGTTTTGCCCCATTTAAAGCATCATATTTAGACTGTCATGTGATCACTAATATAGATGAGTAAATGAAAACACCTCATAGCTCTTTGAACTTCATGCTTGACGGCTTATAAATATTATAATCTCCTAATCATCTGACTTTACATTCAAAGTTATATTTGCCAAGAGAGGAATATAATCAATTACAGTGAGGCAAAGAATAAGAGCAAAGAAAAACGAATCATGTAGAAAATGAAAAGGAATGACAGAAGTAAACAAAATACACAGTTATTGAATGAGCAAAAGGTAAGTCTTGGTTGTAGACATTGGCATGAAAGGGTTTAAACTTCATGCTCATTCTGTCACTTACCACATATGGAAAAATAAGTGGACTGCTCTTCCACATTCCTTAGGTTTTGAAGCATATAACTGTCAAGATAATATCCATTAAAAAATGAATAGTGTTTGAGAAATAATTAGAACTCAATAAATATATTTTAGAGTCTCAATGGCAGCCCTTATAGAAGACTTCTGTCGCAATATACTATATAAATCAGCAAGTTCCTTTATCACTTAGCCAACACGAAGTCCTTCTACCTTTACCACACACTTTTGTTAGAAAAAAACCTATATTACTTCATAAGGCAGATTATTGTGTAGTCTGACAATCTGATACTTGGAAAGTCTTTTTCTTTTCACTGATTTTTTTTGTCTTTACATAGTTATAGCTGTCAACTCAGAGAGTGCACTATTGATTGGAGATAATTCCAAATTAATGTGTTAACCCTGGAATTTGTCCTCCTTTGAGTAGACTCATAAATATGAAATATACCCACCACTTGATTAATTAACTATTTTATTGTTCTACCAGGGTCAGTTGGTCTTCTTTCTGCTTCATGCTCCATCATTAATAATCATTCCAAAATTTTGGGCTGCTGTTAATAATGATGCAGCTAATTTCATTCAAGGCAACTGAAGCAGTACAGATTGTATTTGAACCAACAGACTGAATCAATTGGAATAGAGATTTTAAAAATAAATTTAAGAAGGAAATACATTAAAGAACATTTTCTTCTTCACGTGTTTTCAAATTTCATAAGTAACTAATTTACAACTAAATTTGTATGTATTATACATCTACATGACTCACTAATTTAATTCTGTTACTGGAAACAACACTAGTAATACTGTTTATATGAGAAACAAAATGAAATATAGCTCTTCATTTCAAAGAGTTTACTATAGTAATGAATTTAGCCATGGCATAATAAAATATTATAGAAAATTCCCCAAAGAGAGATAGTTTCTTCAGGACTATGTCAAGAAATAGGTGAGCTAGTCTAAACTTCAGTAGTATAATAGTTTTCTTAATGTTGCAATTGGAAATACTGGGAACCTGAGATAAGAGATTACAAAACCTTTGTGTTTGATGCATCCAAACAATCCTAGTTTCACAGAATCATATTAACTTGAGGAGAAATGAAGAGACATGGTGTCTATTGTGATTAGATTTAGAGAAAGATGAATGCCTGTTGAAAATTCATATTCTATTCAATAAAATATGGTTATTTAGTCACCAATGATTTAGGGGTTATATGTATACAAAATGGAGCCTATAAAAAATGAGCCTACTAGAAACATGAAGGATGCATAAGGAAAGAGGTAACTAAAAGCCATCTTATACCTTAACAGTCAGGATTACTCTCTCATCAGCTCCCTGTTCAAGCGAATCAATTGCTTCTAATCAGACCACAATACATTAGCTATTTTTTACAGATGTTTTCAAAATACTTAAATGATTAGGCATTCATTCATATTTATATTCCATTTTGGTTTAATGCAGGACATGGTTCTTTTAAATACTGCTGCAATTCAGCAGTTCAAATCTTAGTTGTCTAATGCTAATCATGATGCTTTTACTGTGTTTATTTCATGAGATACAAAACAAGTCAGTCATTAAGACTCAGTTCCTGTACATTTTAAATAACTGACAGATGTGGCTTTTGTGCTATAAAGTGCTTCATGTAGCCTATAGGTGAAACCTAAATTTACACAATGTAAAGATGTTTTCAGAGAAAAGTATTATATTGGCTCAACCAGGTCTCCTGGATAACAATTAGGGCTAGGCAAGTATTAAATGGTCAATCATCACATGTAGCACTTCAATATTCTAATCATGTTGGCCTTTAACTATGGATTCTGCTCCCATTGGATAGCTTGAAAATTATTTTCTTGAGTGCAAAGAAAATTACAGTATAGATATAATCTGACAATATTTTATTTCATATGTAAGTGTTCACATACATCATTATAAAGTGACTCTAAAATGATGTCAATATGAGATAAATACAGTTATTTAAATAAATGTTTGATTTTATAATCTTTAAATAATTTCATTCCTTTTAATATGTGTATAATTTTAACAAAGTATTATTTTAAAATATATGA
>JADRCD010155790.1:0-17219 GCA_019843815.1 Montemys delectorum | reverse complement strand
GCCGTGATGCAGCTGAGTAAGAACAAATAAATACCTTTTGGCAGCTACCACAAGTAGGCTGTGAGTGGAAATATCCTGGCTTGTGTGTGATTTCCATACAATATCAAAGTATTACTCAAGCTGCTAATCTCTCTCGATAGTTGTTTCAATATCTTACAGGTTTAGAAGATCTCATGAATGGTCTGAGATTGGCTATCATCAGTGTCAACTCTACGAGAGGGGATGCAGGGCTGATTATCATCTTGGATTGCCTCTGCTGTGAATCATTTGAAAGAGTGGGCGGAAATAAGGCTAAATTTACCTCCTGGATTTCTTCAGCCTTTTCTTTCCTTAAGGAATGGGCGGGAATTGGCCTGTTTGGTGTTGCCTTGTGTGCTGGCTTAGTGTTTCTTCTCTGGATGGTTTGCAAGCTCAGAGCCCAACAAAAACGTGACAAGGTAGTAATTGCCCAAGCATTTGCTGCACTAGAGCAAGGAGCCTCTCCCGATATTTGGCTCAGCATGCTAAAAACAAAATAAATACTTAAAAGCTAATGGTCAGCGAGACTTAGCTCTTGCACCCCGTGGGGTCTTATCCCATTGCAGACGGGAGAGTGAGTCAAACTGATACCATAAACCAGGAGCACACCAATGAGTAGTGATCCAAAGGATCCCACCGATCTCTTGGTGCTGGTAATGGACAGCACATCAGCTAGCCTAAGACACGGGGCATCGGCCAGAGCCTATCATTTATAAAAACAAAAATGGGGAGATGTAGAGAGCCATGCCCGAGCTGGCTCAATCGCCATTACAAGATGGCACCAGCATCCGGTGTCTTCTCCCTGTAAACAAGTAGTCTGCGCATGTGCTAAGGGCCAGAGCGTGCCAAGTCACAGCCCATCCCGGGGTGTCACATGAGGTAATGAGCAAACAGCCAATCAGAAATGAACATGCCGCTCCAGGGTGTATATAAGCAGTGCCTTTTCGGGGCGTGGGGTCTTCCTCTTAAAGATGCAATAAACGCTTGCTGCAGAAGGATCCTGGTGTCTGTGTGCGTTCTTGTTGGCAAGACGATTGCACGGATTACAAATTTTTATTTTTATGAGGTTTCCCTGTTTGCTCAATTCTTACAGGAGCAATTTCTCCAGCTGTTGAAGTGTTGGCAGGTGACAGATCTCAGCAGAGCTCACCTCTAGGGATAGTGGTGGTTGGGGGACTGGCTCAGCCAGCTTGTGTATACTTTCTGGGGGTGCCTACATACAGTCACTTGTTGGTTAGAGGTTTTGAGGGGAGCCATTCTGTCCCCATGGCTTCCAACAGGGTCTGATGGGACCCGGAACTCCTCTTTGGATCAGAGGAGCTTCTGTTGCTCTCTCACTGCTGTCCATATTCTCCCTCTGTCTAAGCTTGCTCCCTAAGCCCCTCTCAACAGATGTGCATTTCAAGAACATTTTTAAAAACCTCCACAAGCAAGTATCATCATAGCTTATTCTATGTTGTTGAATGGTTTAGTTTAGTGTTTTCTCTGTCCATTGCTCTATTCTAGCCTTTTCTCTGTCCATTGGTCTATTCTTTTCTTTGTCCATTGGTCTAGTCTAGCCCCTCCAAACTTATACATGGCATGCATTACTTTTCTTGACACTAGTAGCCTAGGCTGGCCCAGAACTCACCAGGCAGAACAAGCTGGTCCTGAATTCATGATTGTCCTCCTGCTTCAGTTTCCCAAATACTGTAGTTAAAGGCACAATTCACCATACCAAGTTGCAGGTATGTTCTGTGATTCTGTGTCTGGTTGGTTCTTCTAAAACTTGGGCCAAACAAACATTTTAAAATCTTGGCTGAGGGCAAGGAAGGTTTTGAACAATGACTCAGTGTATTCTGAAAACAATAAACATCTGTATGGTTGATATGCACAGCTTTGGAATCTCAGAGGTCAAGCCTGTGCTAGCAACTGCTGCAAGCTGTACATTCGTTCTTAGAGGTGTCACGGCTGTCTTGGGAATATAACTTTCTTTGGAAATAGACTAGCAAATGTTTTTTTCCAGTTTCTAGACCAGTTGAAATCTACAGAAGTCACCAAAATATAATGTTTTTAAAACTTGAATTTTTATTATTTTAATTTCTGAAAACCATAGAACTCAAAAGGACTGAGCCCTTCTGTGGGATTTGCAAGCTCCTGTTTGTGGAAATGTCTTCAGCACAGCTCATTACATCAACATCAGCTCACAGATGGAAACAGAACATAAGGGAAAGTATACTCTACAAACTCTATCTGTAGAGACTTTTCTTTGGTCATTTCCAGTCTTTTCCTTTCTCTTTAACCCTCCTCTGAGCACCATAGTAAGTGCACTGTGATGCTGTTGGTGCCTACCCTTTATTGTTAAAGCTACCATAGATCTTGAATGCTTTGCAGTCATGAGTTAAATATTATTGGGTTTCTGTGAGCATCTTTCAGTATGATGTAAAAAATAACACCTTTTCTTTCCCCTTCTCATTCTTTTACCTCACCCTCATTTTTCTCCCATCTCTCCTCTTTTCCTCCCATCTCTCTCCTTTCACCTTCATTTATCTCCCCTCTGTTCCCCCTTTTCTTTCTTCTCATGCTGACTCAAACCCATAAGTCTGCATTCTCCCACTGGGATTCCACCCACAACAATGTGTTGTATAGAACTTTTGGACAACCCTGCCGTGTTATACACTTGTTTAAATATCTCTTTAGAGACTCTTATTATTTCAGTCTCTGAGAAGAGAGGGTGGCAGGCAGGCAGAGCTCAACCTTAACTTCCATTGATCTAAATAAGGCGCCATTTGTTCTGCCAACTAGAGAAGGACTATTGAATCTGTCAAAAAGATGTAAAATCCAATAAAGCAGGGCTTCCAATTTCTGCTTGAAGAGAAAAAAAAATCTCCTGGTGGTTTTCAGTCATTACACAACTGGGAAGAGGCAAAGACAGAATGCTTTCTTTGTGTTGGGGCAAGAATAATGTGGAAAACCACAGCCCTTGGGCAATTACTCTACTTTTCTAGCTGTGTTGAGAAGTCTGCCTTTAATTAAGAAGTAATGGAGGGAGCAGAACAATTTTTATGGCCACAGTGTTTTTTGTTTTGTTTTGTTTTTTAAACAGTGTTTCTTGTGAAAAAATGAAAAAAAAAAACTAGTTTTCATTTTTGTTAAAGTAAGAGTCTACCATTCTTCTGTTAGAAGAGTGGGAGGAGCCTTACAGCAACTTCTCTCTCAGAGAGTACAGCCAAGATGACAGCTCTTAAAGAGTTCTTAAAGGGCGACCCGATGACAAGCTTGGGAGATTGCTATGGGGAGACTCTACAGGGGGAAGCTTAGGGCAGAACCGGCAGAGTGCTCAGGGAGGCCAAGGGCCAGCCTTTGCTATGTACTCTTCTCTGGAGGCCTCTGCACTGCCCTCCACAGGTTTGGCTGTCATGGCTGGGGGCTGCTGAACCTCCTGCTTTGCCAGTATGTCCATGAGCTTACCTGGGATCCAAGTGTATTGTAAACAATCTGTACTCAGCATCCACTCTGCATTCAATCACCCCAAGACTGGAAATACATCTCTGTGGAACAAGAACAGGCTTTCGTTCCTATTTCTTCCCCTCTCATCCCTCCCGCTCTCCGCTTCTTCTCTCCTACCCAGTATGACATACGCTGGCATAGACTTTACATTATATTACAAGCAGTTTAGAGTTAAAATGCATGCAAGAATATGCATAAACGCAAATACTATGTCATTTTATCTATTTTATATGAGGATTTAGAATGTGTATATAGAACCAATTTCCCATGGATATTAAAAGATCATCTTTTAACAAATGCACCAGAAAAAAAGAACTGTTTGGAATCTTACTGAACAAATACAATTTGTTTTCCCTAAAGGCTGCCTGCATGCCAGAATACTAAAATCCAGGAAGTTTTTATGGGCCCTGCTTTCTTTTCTGTGGTCTTGACAACCCAGCCTCTGCTTTTTCTGGATCCTGGTTACCATGAAAGCGCCAACCCCCACCCCACCTCTCATGGTCTACTCGGGAGGTAATGCCACTGAGTCCTCTGAGCTGAGCCCATTGATGCTTCTCACTGGCTTTGGTTCTGATCTGTTTCACACTCCAACCAGAATTCTGGCAACTTCTAAGCAAAGCACAGAGCTCTGCTCCCCTAGAAATTAGCACCTAATCACCCGTTAAGCTCAAGGAATCCAACTCCCTCCTAGAGTAAGACCAGACCTGCTTTTGACCTCAAAACTTCAAATCTGCCATCAACCAGTGAGAGGACTACTTAACCTTAGTCCTACCTTAGTTCTGAAACCTATAAGCTACTAACGCCTCCCTGGGCTGACATGCACAGCATCCAGAAAAGGAAGCCACACTATTTCTGTTTGAAGAAACAACCTTTTGTCGATGAATTCATTTATCAGTGTAGAAAATTCATTGAGATATAAATATTTTGTAAATATTTTATTTTCTTTTTAAAAAGACTTATTTTATTTATTTTATGTGTATGAGTACACTGTAGCTGTACAGATGGCTGTGAGCCATCATGTGTGTGGCAGCTGGGAATTGGACTCAGGACCTCTGTCAGCCCCACTCGCTCTGGCCGCTCACTCTGGCATAATTCACTGTAGCTGTCTTCAGGTGTACCAGAAGAAGGTGTCCGATCTCATTACGGGTGGTTGTGAGCCATCATGTGGTTGCTGGGATCTGAACTCAGGACCTTCGGAAGAGCAGTCAGTGCTCTTACTCGCTGAGCCATGTCGCCAGCCCATACATATTTTATTAATGTGTGTGTGTAAGACAATGCATTAGTGTACTTAAGAGGACAACTGGGGCAGAAACCACTTGAATTCTGGAGAACTGATTCAGGTTATTAGAGCTGATGACAAGCACCCCCTACCCAGTGAGAAATATTGCCTGCTCAAGATATCAATTTCTGAGCATTTATTAATAACTGTGGGTTGTCAGAGCCATAATAAGATGCCAACTCTGGTTAAATTAAGGTTCTGGCTTTTTTATTTTGACCAGAGTAGCAATAAAAACCCATCCCTCTTGTGGCATGTAGCTGTGGATCTAGTCAGAGGAGTCTCTTTCAGCTAACTGCATAGGAAGCAGTTTGCTTTCAAGTATCAGGGACAATAGATTACATTGTTAATCACATCCATTCAGTTCATCTTATTATGATGTAATTTGGAGGGAACTTGATCATCTTGGTTCCACAAGGGAGATGTGCTAGTGTGTTAAGTGAGGTGGACCTAGTGAGAGGTTCCTGCTTGACCTCGTAAAGTAACTATGGGCCACAAGGTGAACCAATAGAGTATTAGGGACCTGTCACTCAGGGATGCAGTTTGAGGAATCTAGTCATCTGAGGTATTCAGTGACATTCTTTCTAAAGTGAGAGCTACCTTTCTGAACCAAGCATGTCCTGCTACAAAGATAGAGATGGCATTGTGAGTCCCTCTGGAGTTAGGAGATTGCATGTGCCACATGTAGAAAGCTACTCCAGCCATTTGCTGGAAACCTTCGACGCTGGCAGATTTGTTTGTTTGTTTGTTTGGTTGGTTGTTTGTTTTTCAAGACAGGGTTTTTCTGTGTAGCCCTGGCTGTCCTGGAACTCACTCCGTAGATCAGGCTAGCCTCGAACTCAGAAATCCACCTGCCTCTGCCTCCCAAGTGCTGGGATTAAAGGCATGTGCCACCATCACCCTCTGACGCTGGCAGATTTAAACCGAGAAGAGACAAAGACAAACAACAAAAGGCCTTTCCTCGGGTCTAGGTCATCTTGTTAGCTGTGATGCCCTCCATACCAAACACTTCTTTATTATGCAGAGCTCCTGGCAAGCTTGTAATGAAGGCCCTTAGGTGTTTGGAATAATACTTGACTTCCTCAGTCAGAGAGTCTCAACATGAAAATCATGTTAGCATCATCCTGAGTGTGGCAAAGACTAAACATGTAACCTTGGGATATAAGTGAATACATAATATAAATTGGAACATGGACATACCATTAGAGTATAAAATACAAACTGTGTATGTGAGACATGAGATAGTAGCTTTAGCTTCCAGGGCAGCTGCTTGTGTTTTATGTCAACTTGACCAAACAAGAGTCATCTCTCTCCTAGAATGCCTGGGGGCTGGTCTCAGTACATACTATAGTTGGATAAACAGTAGTTAGTGTTACCTCCATGAGGTAACTGGAACTCCGGGCTTTTTAAGTCCTGAATTGTCATGATTTGGTGACATGACAATTGATAGTCATATGCTGGAATCTTTTCTCCATATGATACCGTGAACATCAAAATGCTATGAGAGCCACAACTCCATGAGCAAGGTGGTGTACACACGCTCTTCCTCAATGCATGTCAGATGCAAAACTTCTGTAAAAGTAGTGCTGGCTCTCCTATCTGCTTAGCCTGCTCTGGGTCTGGAAACAATTTCCATTTCTCAAGATATGTCTTGTTGAACAGTTTCAGACAGTAGAAGTTAGGAAATTCAGAAAATTCCACAGCTTAGCAGCCAGACAGTATTGTTAAGAGCTGGATTGAACATGTCCCTTATTGTAAGAATTCCCAGAGGTTTTCATACACAAATTGATAATTAACAGGTGCTGGAATGCCAGGAAAAGCTATCCAAACTTATTAGCTAGAAAATGCTTTTATTTGAATGTTAGTGTCTTATTTTCTCACACAATCTCATCGGTAGGCATCATGTTGGCAGGTGGGTTTTGTTGCACAGATGAATTATTGTGTGTGTGCAGAGAAAGAGGGAGGAACTTGTAACAGTGTCTTCTGGATTTCTTCTGTGGAGCTCATTCAGTCTTGTGAATGTCAATCTTTCTATCAAGTTCATGTCTGCCAAGTGTTTGTTTCTCCAGTCAAGCCACATGTTCTGGTTGACTCTTTAGCTGTTCTAGAGGGGTTGGGACATTTGAAAGCCTATGACTGCTTTCTTCTGTGCAGATCCAGACAATGTCTGAAGGAGGACGGTGGTCACTTGTCTCGTTGCTGCTGGTACAGTCTGTACGGTCCTTTATAGGTGCTCCTCTGCATTATGACTTAATCCTTAATGATCCCAAGCAATAAAGAAGATTGAGCGGTGGGTATCTTTTGATGAGCATAATGGTACCTCATGGTGGAATGTATGAGTAGCAAGAATAGTTTTTCCCCCTGGACTTTTAATATAAAAGTGTTTTCTAAGATATAGGAAGAGTTCTATATATTGAGCTAGCTGACTCATTACAATGGACTAGAGATGTAGGCATGGCCATCATCTTCCATGGCATGGCACCCATCTTCCTGTTGTCTCACCTTCCTTCCTGCTGCTACAGTTAGGAGCTTCTCTGTTCCCCTCCACCTCTAACTCCACATCGTTTCTCTGACATTCTTGGCAGCACAGTTTACAGTTGTTACAAAGATTAGTCCCAAGAATAATACAAACAAACAAGGATAACACAGGAGGCTCTGCCTACTTGAACACCTTTGTCTCCTGAGAGGCCATGATGACCTTTGGTTTTATGGAAGGCTGGCCTCACTGGGAGACGACCATAAAGTTCTGTCTCAGCTGAGGAACTCTTGTGGGGAGAGGGAGAGACAGTTTTTATAAAGGGTATGGCCTCTGGTTGGTAGATTAGCCCTGTGACTAAGAATATTTGGGCAACACAAACTGGTCAGAGATAGAATGCAACAAAAAGGAAAATACAGAGCAGGGAGGTGAGGGCAGATCTGGGAGGAATTAGGGAGGGGCTGGGGTGTGAGTATGACCAAAGCACACTGTGGGAAATTATCAAACAACAAATCAATGAATCAATGAAAGCCATTGTACTGTATAAATAAAGTGCTCCGATGAAATCCAAACGTCCTTATGAGCATGATAAAAAGGGAGTTTTCTGTGAAGATAGCCTAATCTTTCCCCACTAGTTCACTGACTTCCTGATCCCGCCCTGTGTCCCAGGCTCCTGCCTTCTCATGCATGTCCCTCCCCAGCACCTTGATGATCCAGAAATGAAAACAGTCCTTTGCATTTGTACTCCCTTTCCCACAAACACCAATATTTCTTATCATATCATCTACAGTTCAGCCTTTAATATCAAAGTGGAGAAGGTGGGAATCCTGAGTATTCCTAAATAAGAACCAACTTAAACTTACAAGTAAGCATCTAATTATGTATAAAGTGTGTGTGTGTGTGTATGTGGCCTTGGCCATATATATGATCTTCTGACTTTCTATCTTTGAACATGTGGCAGAATGGTTAGCTTGAGTCAATCTTTTTATTTAGAATAAGCAGACAAATATGTATGTGTATTGTTTTAAAAAGAATAAATGAATAACTTAAATTCACACACACATATTATGAAGTTTGCAAACACTATTAGAGAGCTAACTTTGCTAAAGAATTTTAAGCTTAAGAACCAAGAGAAGAAAAGCCATGGGGTGAGTTGAGCAGGTCGGACTCTTCCAGGGGCACTGGAAACTATTGGAAAGACAACAAAATACAGACTAAGGAGAACTTCAGAAGTATTGCAGCACTGTGACAAGAAAACTCTTAGACACTCTGATTAGAGTCTCAAAGAACTTTTAATCTGCACTCCCCTGATGACTGAGGATGTTGAACACCTAAAAAAAAAAAACATTTTTTATCCATTTGTATTTCCTCGTTTGAGAACTGTCTGTCCTGTTCCCTTTAAACTTGCATTCAAATACTCCCAATGATTCAACACTGTGCTCTTTCCCATTTTTATGTCCCATATTTGCCTTTTAAATTACTTTGTGGTAAAAGTTAAAATAAATAACACATCTTTAAAAACAAATAACACTCCTGAAAGTTGTTTATTAGAATGATCTAAAATCTTATTAAGAGAGTCAGACATCTGTTCCCTGTGTGTCACCAGAAGCCCAAGAGTTCAATACTATTAAGTCCATCCCTTCCCCTTGAATTCCTTAACTTTTTTTTTTCAAAATGGGTGAAACCATGGGAAAGCAAAATAAATTATGTACATTTGTTTATAATCTCTAAAGACTTTGTAACTTATAAGCAAGCTAGACACCAGATTTTGTTTCATATATAAACATTAAGTCTATACCAGGGAACTTGCTTTGTTCATATCTGCCTGTATTTCACACTAAAGATAGACAGTAGACACTCACTCAAATGGAGGCTCTCCTGCAGCTGGCAGTGCCTCTGGAATAGAGACTGTAATGTGCTGAGTGGACTGTTAGGGCCCGGGGTCCCTTTGTTCTATTTTCTGCCACACAGAATTTGCATGCATTACTATAGGAAGGCTTTGTTGCTCTTTTCACAAGACTGCTGATTCCCAAACTTTGTGACACACAAAGCCAGGCTGTGGCCTGTACAGAAGAGCAATGTTTATTTCATGATGTGGGACAGGTCTGTCTTGCTAAACTGAAGAAGAAAAAGAATGAAAAAGAATAAAGGAAATCAGGTATGAAAGAAAGAAGGAAGGGAGAGAAGGAGGGGAAAAAGAAAGAATAAGAGAAGAAGAGAGGGAGGGAGGAGGGGGAGGGAGGAGGGGGAGGGAGGAGGGGGAGGGGGGGGGGGGGGGGGGGGAAGGAAGAGGGGACAGAGGAATGGAGGAGGAGAGGGAGGTATGTAGGAGGGAAGTGAGGGAGGAGATGATAGAGGGGAGGGAGAGGGACAGGAAGGACTGGAGAGAGAGAGAGGGAGGAGGAGACTGAGGGAGGAGGGAGGAGAGGGAGGGAAGAGGGAGAGAGGAGGGGAGAGGAAGGAGGGGAGGAAGGAGGTGAGGGAGGGAGGAGAGAGAAGGAAGAAGGGAGGAGGAGAAGGAGGGAGGAGGGAAGGGAGGCAGGGAGAGCATATTGGTGCAGCTTAAGAACATAAACATAATATTTGGCTTATTTATATTGTTTGGGCTTAGAATGTAGTGCCTTATAATTACTAGATGAAGGATGAATACCATTTAAAACTTAAAACAACAGAAACTTCCAAAATGGAAAAGGATCTATACAGTTGCCATCAGATGTATGCATTATTATGTTGAAATATTGTCTGTATTTAGCTAAGTATAAATTTAAGATTTTCTTCATTTCTGGTTATATACCTGTATGTTCTATATAATGAGTTTAATAGTTATTTTTAGTTTTTTTGCTTGTGTATTCATTGTATATGCACTTGGTTTCACAATGTTTTAGTGCAGTTGTAGAGTGTGTTTTGGCCACACCCTCCACGCTCTTTAACTCCTATTGCTCTCTTCTCCCTCCTGTTTCCATCCTTCATCCCACAGCAGTTTTCTTCCTACTTCCAGCCACATATACACATGGGACTTTGCATAGCTCTGTAATTAAGATCCACAAATGAGAGGAAATGTGATATTTGTCTTCCTGAATCTGATTGAATTACTTTAAAACGACAATCACCAGTTGTATCTATTTTCCTGAAATGTCATAAGTTCATCCTTACAGCTGAACCAACTCCGACATGTGTATACCACACTTGCTTTGTTCGTTCCTCTGTTGGTGGACAGATGCTGTTTCTGGGTCTTGGCTATCTTGAACAGTGCCCTTGCTGTACCTGTGCGATCTACTAATTTGCATTCCTGTAGGGAATGATTCTGTAAAGTGTAAGCTGCAGTGAACTGTCATGTCTGTCTATTACCCGATGGAACTGGATGCAGATAGAAAGCCAATAAGTTACTGTAGTAAGACACATTAATATATTTGTCTTGGCTAACAATTTTTTTTTCAGCTAAAATTTACTGATGGAATTAGGTCATTGGTTCCCTGATTCCATCTGGATCAGTGTTAATTTTGGAGAAAATTCTACTAATCTTCAGTAAAGAGCACATTTGGGTTAGCTTCTCAGGTACATAATTTATTTAAATATAGTTTGATTTTTTATTTATATTGACACATGGACATCATACATATCTATATCATGCCACCTGACACTTCATAGCATCTACATGATGTGTTTATCAGACCAGGTGATCGGCACAGCATCACCGCGGATACTTATTTCTTCCCTTCTGTCTGTTCTAAAGTTCACAGTCAATGATGTCATAATTACCCTGCCATGTTATAGGATATTACAAGTCATTCTTGCCCAATTATACCCTAATAAATTCTGTATTTTGTTTATTGTGTGTTTGTGTGCCTGTGAGTATTGGATGTATGCCTCTATGTATATATGTACACCTGTGTGTGTGCCTGTGTATGTGTGCCTCTGTGTGTTTGTTTGTGTGTGTGTGTGTGTGTGTGTGTGTGTGTGTGTGTGTGTGTGTGCATGCCTGTAGGTTGGGAGGAGAGGGAGAGGGAGAGGGAGAGGGAGAGGGAGGGGGGGTGATAGATAGTATGCCACGGCATACATATAGAGGTTGAGGACAATTTACAAATGCCCAGTTTTTTCCTTCCACTATGTAGGGTTCAGAATCAAAGTTAAGTCATCAGTCTGGTGTTAAACAATTTTCCCAGCTGAGCCCCCAACTGGTCTATGCCACATGCCTTTGCCCATCACCTCATCCATCCTCTTTCCACTTCTTCCCTCAGGCTACTCCATCAAACCACACTCATCTGTTTTCTTTTGGGATGGGGCTGATCACAGTGATGTTTTTTTTTTTGCCTGACTTTTTAAAATATTATGGAAAAAAATGGAACTAACAGCTTTAGTTACTAAAACTTGAAAGTGTTTACCAATTCTTATAGTTTAAAAAAACCCCCTGGGGCTGCTGCCTTAGCTGATCGCCCATCCAATGGGAAAAATCAAAGGATAGGGGCCCAGAGAAGAAATCATTGACCCAAAGAATCCCAAGAACAAAAACAAAAATGAAAAGAAAGGACATGGACACAAAGAAGTGACTGTGTTTCAGAAAGGTGGAGCCCAATGGTGAACAGTGCCTGCTGTTCTCCCTGCTCAATACAACCAGTTTGGTAGCGAGTCATAAAACCCAGTTCCCAGCTGTACCACGGATTCTGCAGCCTTGATTCCCGGTAGAAGTTAACATTTAACATGACCTTACTTGGGTCTTGACATTTTTCTCAGGCTAGATAAAAGCCATTATTTATTTAAGTCTATTTCAGTTGTCTCATTTTTAATTAGTAATGAATCAGGGGAAGCAGAAAGTGAGGCTGTAGAAGGAAGTGGGGCATTTTTTGTCCTTTTAGATCAAGTAGCTTTGTGTTCTCATATCTAGACAGTGCAGCAGCTACAAAGGCTTTGCAAAGCCGATTGCCCCACACCACTGCTTAAATATTTATCTCATAAACCATTAAGTAGTAAAATAACAATGAACAGCCCTGGGACGGGTGATGCTTTTCACCCTGGGGAGGTGAAATTGTTACTATATCTCCCTTGCAGGCTCATGGCAGATGCACATAAAGAGCTGGTGTGCAGGGCTCAGATCAGTTTTGGTGGCTGCAGTTCAGTAATCAGACATTCATTTCCTGTCATGACACTTAGGAGAATTTCACAGCAATGCACTTGGATGCTTGTGTTTTCAAAGAGGATTAATAAAGAGCTTCTACCTTATTATGTATTACTGAAAAGATTTTAAGCTATTTTCCCAAGCTAAAGTATATCTGCCTTTATTTGCAACATCAATCTCTGGTGGCACTCCAAGTATTTTTCAGTAAGGAATTAGTGATACCAGAGTACATCTGCGAGAGAGACTTTGCTTTGTTTGGTGGGCTACACTTCTGAATGACGGCATAGTCATTTGTAGGTCTAGATATGTACCAGCCAAATGTAGTAGACCTTCAATTAAAAGTTACAGGCATCCTTTTCTCATTGATTAGCGATTTCTTATCTTCTTACTGGGCTTCTGTTTCTGGGTATAATTTAGGTTTTGATTTATCTCCTTTCCCCTTTGAAATGTACATGATGGGAAATGTAGACTTGACTCCTTTACTCCCTTACCACCCACGGTCTCCATCTGTGTGTTTATCCATGAGCATGATAGTCACATTTAGATTCAGGGAACAAATGGACTTACTGCTTAGAAATGACATGTCTGAGAGAAGAGGTTGTAGAACCAATGGTCCATTCTAAATGATATCTTTGTCCAGATCTTTCTCTTTACCTCAGCTCCTGTCCTATTCACTGTGATGAAGTTGCAAGGGGCTTTCATCCAAGGACACTTCCACAGAGGTGAGCAGAGTTCAGAGACAGACTCAGGGGACAGTGAGATCAAAGAGTCACACATCTGTGCTCTGGCCACCCCAGCATTCAGGAGGCAGATTCCAAGAGGTAATTCAACTTTATCATCATTCAAGAGAATAAAGAGATGACAGAAGTCTCCCCAGATTGGATTTCAAATTTGTTTTCAATTTGCTTTGTGTATGGTAACAGACTGAGAAAGAAAGGCATGCTAAAGAAGTCAGCAATTCATAGTAGAGACTCTGTTCTGAGTGTGTTCTGTCAAGAACTATGAATATTTTGGTTTAACTCAAAATTTTAAAAGCAGATGGGGCAAGAGTACCCAGAGAGCACAGGAAACCACATCAGTGTTTAGTGTTCTTCCTTTTGTTTTTGTTTTGTTGTGTGATGGAAAATTTTCACTTTGCTTAGATTGTCTTTGACTTCAGGGCTGTGCTACAAACTCCAAAGATAACTAAACATTCAAGAACCATCTTCCATATGCTAGAGACTGAGGCAGCAGCACTAGGAACATGAAAGACACGCCTGCCCTTAGGCCAGTAGAGAGGAGGAAAGACTAAGGAAGGGAGATTTAAAGCTGAAATACCACGAAATGAGTGTTGCACATGGAAATGAGGAACATTTTAGGGAGCTCATTTATCCTGGTTTGCCTGACAGTTTCTAATTTTGACAATTAAAGTTCTGTTTGCACCTGGAGTACCGGGACAATTGCCTTTGTGAAGTCCCTGGAAAGAAATTTCTCAGAGCAGAGCCTAGATTTACATTATATGGGAAAAGCTGGAGTAGAAGAAAGTATATGCTGATGGTTCAACAATGCCCCCAAAGATAGGAACCTTCCAGTCCTTGTAATCTATGATGAACCTTCGATGACCAGAGGAATTTTACAGATGTCCTTAAATCAAAGACCTTGACTAGAACATCCTGATCTATCTGGGTGCAAGCACAGGGTTTTCTAAGTGAAAGATGAGGACAGAAAAGGAGACAGGTATCCAATAGGTCACAGTGATGACCAGAATGCAGAGAGGTGAGAACCCAGGGTCTATTGAAGAAAGCTCAGCTCTGCTCATGAGACACCTTCATCTTGGTTTGGTTCAGGAAACCTGCTTCTTGCTTCTCGACTGTTACAAGCAATAGTGCTCTTTTACCCCAGTAAGTTTGCTACTTGTTCAGTAGCCCGAGGAAACTAATAAAGGGGAGAATGGAGAGAAGGACATTCGAGGTGAAGAAATCGGTAAGGCTGGGATGAGTAAAGGATGTTCCCTATACTCCATGTAGCCAGTTTGGCTGTCCCAAAACAAGCCTGGGACACCAGGAGAGGAAGTTCCAGAGGCAGACCAGGCAAAGGCTGCATCATGGATGATCTTCTAATCAAGTTCTTCTTCTTTGAAGGCAACCAGGCAAGTGTGTCTCACTTAAATCAGGACAGTGATGCCATGACACTTGCTCTGGTAAGAAGGCATTTCAGCTACACCCTGATGAGGGTGATCGAAAGGAAGGAATTCCAGAGAAGCAAGGGAACCATCTAGAATGATTATATTGTTCAGGCGGGAAGGGAGGGTGTCTAGATTGTGAAAGAAGATGGAAGATGGGGGAAGTTCTTGGAAACTCACAGACAGTGCATTGTACCAGAGTTAGTGTCCACTGAATAGGGAAGACAAAAGTTGACCTTCTTTTTCCAAATTCTGTGGAAGACAGAGCTGTCATTGTGAAGACAGGATATTAAGGAATGGTATGAAAATAGTGTGTGCACATAGTGTGTGTGCACATAGAGTATGTAGGACATAGACTGTGTGCACATAGAGTGTGTACATAGGGTATATAGGACAATAGGTTGATCTAGTGAAGGCCAAACAAGAAGTGCAAATTAAACATTTACAAGTTCAATTTATACCAGATTTAAAAACTATTTTGAAAGAGCAAGGTTTTCATCTGAGGTCTGGAGAGCTGGAAAGTCTGAATGGAGCCCAGATGAGGTCACTGTAGAATTGACATGTCCTGCGTCACTGACAGTGTGTCTCTTCTGCTTCTTGAGCATTTGATATGTAGATCATCACTGGTTGTGGTTCAGCTCCAAGTCCCAGAGCAGCAACATTTGTCCTTTCCTTGCTGAGCTCTGGTCTGCTCTCATGAGACCATCCCTTAAGGCCATGCTGCTCTACTGCCCAGGATACTTCTGTGGCTTTGAAGGGCTCAGGAAATGCAACCCTAGACATACGGTTCTTTGGTATATTGAGTATTTTGAGGAACAGCAGGTGCAAGAAGGACTCCCTGACCTCTCCCTTTCTAGCCAAAAAGAAGTCAGAACTTCCCGTGAGAAGGTGAACCTCCCTGTTCCAGAAGAAGGATGATATTCTGACCACCAGGAGCCAAGCTGAAGTGGACATGTTCAAACAGCTTTGAAATCACTTTTATCTTCAAGAGATCCCCTAGTCATTGTTCCACATTTTTTTTCTGTCACAGCGGCTTAAAATCCTTTAAACCTCACACATTTGCATTCTCTTGTTAATAGGTACATAATATAATCTAATGCTCTAAGAATATGTTCTCAAACTGTCAATTTTAAGAAATATAGAAATTCTCAGCCCTAACGAGATTGTTATCTTTCCTGTAAAGTTTCTGGTGGACACAGGAAAATGTCCAACAAAATCTGGTCATTTTCTCCTGGCAATCTGTGTTTTGATAGCTTAGTTCCGAGCCCTGCAGAGGAGAGGAGAGGAAAGATCGCTCTCTTCTGCATCCCTCAGTCGCTGCTGTCAGGAGAGAAGAGGAAGGATCTCTGTCCTTCTGCATTTCTCGGTCACTGTTGTCAGGCTCCAGTGTGCTTTCAGCCAAGTCCCCATGAGCTTTGCATTCAGTTTATAATAATAGTTAAATTACAACTCTGTTTAATTAGCTTCACAAACAGAAATGAAGATATAATATTAATATTAGAGTCATATATTTGTTCTCCAAAAATCTTTAAAACACTCTGCCAGCAGTAAAATCTACTGCTTGTACTAATAATATCACAGCTATGTCTGGCCTGGCCTTTGTAAAGAAATAGCCAGGTGCTGGCTACAGGCTTCCTCTAATTAACAACTACACATGTTCCATTTCTCATTGGACATGTTACACAGTATTTTTGTGACCAACAATCCATTTTTGAAGTTCATTTTGTCTATTGTCTTTTTGAGAATTATGGGTAAGTAAAATATTTTAAAATGAGTCCATCTTTGTTCAATGCAAAATTTTATTTACCACTTATAATCACTGGATCCATCGGAAGGCATTAAGCAGTAAGGAGGGAATACTTCAGACAGGTGTGGTGTGTCAGTGGCCATTATCTGAGCTTTGATTGTTGGAAGTAAGTGCATTTGTCTAAAGTTTCTATTTTATTCTTTTTTTCTCTCTCCAAAGGAGTCCACTTATCCTTCCTGTTTTCTGATATTATCTGCTCATTGTTTTTTTAAAGTTAATTCATTTCTTCCTACAGACAAAAGTGTATGTTTTGCTCAATTTTGCACAGTGTCTGTACCTAGCTGAACTGGGTAAATGTTTGTGAACTCAACTATTTGCTATTTTCTTCCGCATAGTAGAGCTGATTTCTTTTTCTCAAGGTCTTCTTATTCCTTTCTCACAATACCTAAGTGCTGAAGTAACTTTGATATAAAAGCTAAGACATACCTTTGGTCAGGATAAAAATTAAATCCCAGTTCAGCAGCATACCAAGAATCTGTGGTGCATCTCCCGCAGTTATCAGGCTCTTTTCTAAGTCATGGAATTTTCCACACAGGAGGAGGAGGAGGAAGAGGGGTAGGGGAGGAAGAGGAAGAAGAGGAAGCGGAGGAGGAGGAGGAGGAAGAGGAGGAGGAGTAGTGATTTCTTTTTTTGTTCCCCAGGAGTCTGCCTCATGATTTTTCTTAAAGGAAAAAAGTAGAGATGCAGAAGACAACAACCAGTGACTTAGAGTTCAGCAGGAACGGATCAGTGTATTATTATTCTATTTAGTTGCCAATATTCTACTGCAGGCTCTTGGATGAATTGTTAGTTGAAGTCCTAATCCCCAGTCCCACTGAGAGCTCATTTGGAAATAGAGTCTTTACACACACACACACACACACACACACACACACACAC
>JADRCD010155780.1:0-36836 GCA_019843815.1 Montemys delectorum | reverse complement strand
CCGACGACACTTATATAAGTCTTTGTACCTGAGATAATGCACGCCGATGACAGCCACTTAACTCCCTGCTTCCCTATTAATGCACAATGTACTGTCCTACTGCTAAGTATAAGTCTAGTTTCATAGAGTATTAGGAGGCCTGACTTCTACACAAAACATTGAGGCTTCCGTAACAATAACACCTTACCTTAAATCTTAAAAAGCTTTCCCTATTAAAATCATATCCCAATTAGATTAAGAGAACTTAAAAATTGGGAGTTTGAGAAAATAATTCCCATAAGCGATGATTCTAGCTACAGAGCATTCTAGTATGCAGTAAATGCTTAGGTGCCAACTAGTCCTTCTGAAGAAATACACAAGCAAAAGTCTTGGCATAGGGGAGCTGGAGTTCTGAATCAAGCGTCTACAGAGCAGCTTGTGGAGACAAAGCCAGACAGCTTTTGTTACCTTGGTGGGAACAGGACAATTTTCAGGTTTTATTTATTTCTAACAACACAGACCACTTAGCTTAAAGAAATCAGGGCACCAAACTAAGCACATTTGATCACCACAGATTGACAAAATGTGTAAGCATTTAGTTAATGAAAACCAGTCATCTTTTATATCCAGAATTATCAGAAGCAGCAAGAACTCACCTTCACTTAAATTGAAAAAGTCATTTTACAGTATCCTGGGAATACAACTACCCAAGTTCCTAAGATCCTTGACTTTACAGCAAATCATGTTTTATTTATTTATTTATTTATTTATTTATTTATTTATTTATCTTAACTAGCTTGAAGGAAACATCTCTTAATTTTTGCCTGGAACAGAAATGGATGCAGCCCATACAGTAAATGCCCATGGGCTTCATCTCTGTTCAAGTCTGTCAATTCCTCTGATAGCAGACTACAGGACTGTGCCCTAATTTCATATGAGTACACTCACAATGGGTTGTAATCTGAGTTAACCCAGAACTGGGCCACAGAGAGGGCGCAGTCGACAGTGCTTACCACCAACCTGACAACTTGAGTTCAAGTTTGATCCCACAAGAGAACTGACTTCTGCAAGGTGTCCTCTGACCTCCACATGCACATAGACTAAAAGAAGCTCCTTTAAAAAACTGCTCTATAACCTTTTAAATATCAGTACCTCTTTATTATATTAAAAAGTATGAATCTCAAACGTTTTTGCTTATGAGTTATAGCTATCAATAACTATATTATAAATTAAAGAAAACTTGAAAAACACCTAATTTATTGATATTCTGAAAAGTAAGAAGAGAGGCTAATGGTGCAGCTCTGTGGTACAGGATGTGGTCAGTCTCTGCCAGGCTCTGGATTCAAGTCCCAGTAGCTCTTACCCATCAAAAAAAGGAACAGTGAAAATAAGAATAATAGACCCATTACATATTAACAAAAGGGATTGTTTGAAAACTATAATTTGGAAAAAAATTGAGGAGCGTTTGTCTTGATTTGTGCAAATACTTGCCTTAATTAAACACAGCTGGATTTTCAGGTACACTCTAGTACTCATCTGCTGCTATAGGTCATAGGGACTGAAGATCACAGAGAGAGTCTGGGCTCAGAAATGTGTGGCTCAGAAAAAACGGACAGTCAAGGCTGACCAATTACAATGAGTAACCATCTCTGGGCAGTAGCCATTTTAAGCATTGTTCTGACATCCTGGACTCATATCTGTCTACTAGACTATGTAAAGTATATAGAAAGTACTGAAGTATACAAAGTATAAACTCTCCTGAAAGGAGATCACACTACTTGATGACAGGGATACAGAGAGTAAACAAGGATAACAGAGTGCTATGTGACTGAACATCAGTGAAGGCTACACTGTAGCAAGAGCTGCAAGGCCTGAGCTCTTGCTCCTTTTGACCAGCAAAAGACCTAGTTACTGGAGGAGGCATGGGCCTTCCCATCTGGAAATGAGAGAGAAAACAACTCTAAGAGCCTGTTTGCCTTAACATAAGCTATGATACTGTCTAAGTGCTGGTAGCATGTTTACAGAAACAAAATATGAACACTGTAAACAATTTCCCTGTTAGTCTTGCTAATTTTAAAAAGTTTTAGTGTTTTAAAAATAAATATTTTGTGGTAGCTAGATGGCTCAGTAGGTAAAGATGCTTTCTCTGAGGGCTGACCACCTGAGTTTGATCTCCAGGGTCCACTTGGTGGAAGGAATTGACTCCCCAAAGCTGTCCTCTGATCCCCATGTGACACCTATCATGAACAAATATAATAAAAGTAAATGGAAAACTAATGACTTTCCTTAAATAATGAGCTAATAAACTATTAGGTTTTGGATTCTGTTGATAAAATATTATAAAGCCAAGACTATAAACAAAATTATGTTCTATATAATTTACCTTTTCCCTATAGAATGCCTTTAAATGATAAAAATTCTTTTAAATGATAAAGATAAGTGATAAAAATGATAAAGATTCTTTTCAGTGTTGTACATTCTTTGTTCAGATAGCTTAACAGATAAGGTGCTTTTGTGTGTGAGGGCCTCAGATCCTGAGTTCTATCCCAACTCTGGACAGAATTGCTCTTTTGACAGTCACATGTGAGTCAGAGCACACTCAGTTGTTCTCATGTGCACGCACACAGGCACACACAGACAGAGAACATACCATACTGTAAGAAAATCAAATCTATATGCTGTTACAGTGTTTAATAATTTTCCTCTCTATTTTTCTCTATAAATCAAGAGATAATAAGAAAAAATATATAAATGCTGTTTGTTCTTTTTAATAATCTATTGTTGTGATTTTTAAAAGTTCTCACAAAGCAACATATGTGCCTGTTGTCCAGATATTTCCATTAAAAACAGAGTATGAAATTTTAGCTTCAGCATTAAAGATTACTTGATCTAGATATACTGTAGGTTTGTGTGGAATGTTTGTGTACATGAAGCTAAAGGTAAACTTTGGTTGTCATTCCTCAGGAGCTGTCTACTTGAAGATGTATTTGTTTATATGTGTATGAAGGTTTGCCTGCAAGTGTGCAAGTGCATATCCGTGTGTCTGGTGCCCATGGAGGTCAAAGAGAGCACTGAGTCCCCTGGAGCTAGAGTTACAGGTGCCTGTGAACGGCCATATGAGAGCTGGGAATCAAACCTAGGTCTTTTGCAAAAGCAACAAGTGTTCTTATCCACTGAGCCATCTCTCCAGCACCTCCACTTTGTTGTTTAGATGAAGTCTCTCACAGCACTGGAGCCCAACAAATGGCCAAGCTGTCCTCCATACTTGGAATTAGAGTGTGTGTCACCATGCTTGGCTTTTGATCTGGTTACAAAGATCAAATTCAGGTTCTCATGCTTTCATAGAGAGCACTTTTCCAGCTTCCCAGCTCTGTGTTGTGTTTTAACTTTCCTTAGAAGTGCCCAGAATCCTGACAGACCTTTAAAGTACAATTATTCTTGCCCAAGAAGGACATCTTCCCAAACCACAGTTTTCTTTGATAGAAGATGAACTGTGTGATCCTCAATGTGACAAGCTCATTTATCACTTTCATAGCACAGGAGTGGGCTGATACAGGTCAGGATGTTGCAAGCTAATGGCTGGCCCCTGAATGACTGCTGGTTCAATGTCCTACTTCTCCCTCACGGGACCGGACCACTTTCACCATTCTCTACCCCAAAGAAACATCCAATGGGCAAAGGCCTCCTGAGTAGTTCCTGTTGTCTCTTCAAAAACGAATTCTACTCTCTAAAGCAAAGCATTTGAGTTCCAGGTGCGACCCAGGCTGTTTTCCTACAGGGTACACACCACAGTGGGGATGACTTTAAGACTTCTTAGTACAGTCACTGAAGTGTCAGCTCTACAGGACAAAGTACCTTTCCAGATCATTCAATACAGGACATACTGACCACTCCAATGGTAGCTTTACCTTGTGATTGCGAGCAGAAGTCCAATTACCAAATTATACTTACCACTCACACATACTGTAAGTGAAATCATTTTAAGTTATAGTTTGGACAGGCATATATATTTAATAAGCAAAATTTAGTTGGCAAATGTTTTCAAAGACTTTTAACACACTGAGACATCTGGATGTCAAAGAGCACATGTAAAGACAGACTTCTATTGGAATGCGATTGGATTCCCTAGGGAAAGATATGCAAATGGCACATGAGAATGCTGTGGGGAACAAGGGTCAGCTCAATTTCATCAGCCCAGAATTAACAGATTTTTTTTCTCTACTGGACAAATCATGAACTATCAATTCACAAGGCCATACGGCAACAAGACTCTTCTGCACAAAAGCTGACAAGGATTTTCCTTAGAAAATATGAGCTTTTTCTAATTTAGAAAACAAGATAGCTGTGTTTTGTTATATAATAATTTTAAAATGAAATTGTTTCCCTAATCTACATTTTCCTAGAAGAAGAAAGTTGTATGTTACCATAGCACTGATGCAGTGTTGGACCAGCAGGAAGATATTCTTTGATGAAGTGGGGATGGCAACTCAACTTCATAAAGTCCTTACACAGAACAAGCAAGATAAGCTGTGCAAAACCTCTAATGCTGCCTCAAGAAATCATGAACTCAAAATGATACATAAAAATTTCTAACAGGAAATAATAATGTCTTTTGCTCTAGGAGACTAGGCCTTTTCTGGTAACCACATGTAAGAAGTTCACAAGAATTTCATGTTTAACCACTCTTCTGTTCCATACAGTAATATATTTGAGTGTTTGGAGTTTTTCTGTGAGATGACCATTGTTAGCAATAAGCAATAACCCAATCATCTATAAAACCCCAATGGAGATGCTATAGCTCAGGTGAGTGCTTACCTCATATGTGCAGTAACAGCTTTTAATATTTTTATGAATACATGCATAGCAATAAAAACAAAATATAAAACAAGAATAATAAACATTGTTAAAATAATCTGTAATCCCACCAACTTCAAGTAATCTCACCAGTTTGGACATTCCTTCTATGTTTATTTACTTAAAAATTGAAGCATTACATACTTAAAAGGAACTAGCCTTTCCCATTCCAGAGTCTACTGTCCGTGCACCTTTACTGACCTTCACTGATGGTGAGGTAGCACAGCAGCTAATTAAAGGACTCTCTCTTTTATATGGGTGTGGGCAGAAGCAGGAACAGGGAAGGAGTGGGGCAGGTTGCCAACTGTCCATTAAACAAGGTAAGTGATCTGAAGACCACAAATTGTAAGGACTAGAAAATACATTTTTTATTAAACTTTAAATATTGTTATTGCTTCCACTTTAAATCTGTTTAAATACAATCAAGAATAACCTATCATTTAGTCCATATTTTTATTCTTTGCAAGAATACAACCAGAGATAATAACTCTTTGTTTTGGGCTCTGGCTCCAGTCCTAATCTGTAAGAGAGTCTCAAGTTTACTGTCAATTTGGAGAGCAGCGCTATCACTCCTTAACTAGAGGTGGAGTTGTCCAGACTAACAATGCTAAATCAGGTGCTACCCACTGGAAGGCGTCTTATTCTGGTGGAGTCAATGGTGCAGCGGCCCAGTGGCCCATGGGAAGCACTCACATGCCTTCCTGATGCCATACTGCTATTTCAGACCATGAAAATACACTTTTAAATTTCTTTTTTTATGAGACTCCAAGTCAAAAGCTGACTGTCCATTGCCATGGAGACAGTTCTATTTAAGGCACTCTATTAGTGTTTTCTTCACAGAAGACAGAAAAATGGTCAATAGAAAAGCATCTCTCTTCATGATTTTGAATTACGTAACAGCAATTTCTTCTTAAGAAGACAACGCCTGGGAGATCTGCAGGTGGGGGTGGGAACCATGTAATGATTTAGCTAAGATCAACCATGGGCTCAAGTTTAGCACTAAAGATAACATAAGAAAAACACCCATTATCACAAAATTAGAATCAACCCAACAGAATAAAATTAGCTGTGATTGCTTCTGTAAATATGACTCCAACTGACTGAAGTACTCTGTGCTTTTCAAAGAGCTAGCTTCCACTTAGTGAGACATTTGTGTGTACATGTGTGCGTGTGCATGTGTATTCGTGCACACAAGATACAGGTGTGTATCTTCCTGATGTCACTGTCTAATAATTACACAAGGCGAATAAGTGACCAATAATGATTCAAACAATAAAATAAATACATCAATCTTTGGTCTGTCTTTAGGATACATATCCTATATCTCCTTTAAGGAAAAAATTATTTTCCTCGTGCGAATTTAAATATCAGATTTCTGACTCAACAGTTGCTTGCTCATGTAAGCAGATGATACCCTTTGTACTTCACTGACTGCAAGCAGCACTGGAGCACTGGCTGCTCTTGCAGAGGAACCAGGATCTGACTCCAATGCGCACACAGTGGCTCACAACTCTACTTCCAGGAGATCTGACTCCCAATTCTGGATTCCACTAGCAGGGCACTGGCACATACATACATATATACATGCAGGGAAAACACACACTGGTCTAGATTATTAACCATGTCCTTTTCTAAATAGAATAGAATCAGTTTAGATCCACCTCACATTTGACAAATATTGTTTGAAAAATATCCTTAAGAAAAGGAATACTATTCAGCTTTAAAGAAAAATGAAGATAGGAAACCAGCAGGAAAATGGATTAAACTTAGAAAAGTCACACAATCTCAGAAACAAAGAAAGCACATCTCTCTCAACTGCAGAATCTAGCCAAGTAATATATGCCCATATGAGAGCAAATGTGGACACAGTATAACATGCAGAAACCAGAACAAAAAAGGCTACATATAAGGAGTAAGGAGGGCCTCAATGCAGGCAGCAGGCATGAATCATGGAAGACGATATAAGGATATTGTTTTTCTAGTGCTAACTGTGCTGTAGAGTTTTTCTTTTGGTGACGGATAAAAGCATTAAGTAGTGTAAAACTTAATGTGAAACTTTATAGTTTCTGTTTTGGTTTTTTTTTTTTTTTTTTTTTTTTTTCCGAGGCAGGGTTTCTCTATGTAGCCCTGGCTGTCCTGGAACTCACTCTGTAGACCAGGCTGGCCTCGAACTCAGAAATCCGCCTGCCTCTGCCTCCCAAGTGCTGGGATTAAAGGCGTGTGCCACCACCGCCCGGCTATAGTTTCTGTTTTGAATGCTAAGTCTAGCTGTATAGAAGTTGAGTGAGGTGTATAGACTATGGGTCTAGCAACTTTTAGTGTGTGAATAATATTTACTTCAAAATTTAAAAAAGCTAGTCCAGACCACTGGCTTCCCACCTTAGAGTACACAGGGATCATATGGAAGATTTGTTAGAATACAAACAGGTGATCTTACCCTCAAAAGTTCCAAGTCAGCCTATATGGATGGTGACAACAGATTAAAACTCCAGAGTGATGCTCATGTGGCTGCTCAGAGTCTTCCAAACCACTGTCCCAACAGTGGACAAGCATTTTTAACCTGGGGGAATGGCTATTACCTGCTAATACTTTAATCTTTCCAAAAGAAACTTTTAAAAGGAAAAACAAGTTTCAGTTGGGGGGCAGTCAATCATAATAATTTATAAAGGATATCTGTTTTTGTCAAGACCTAATCCATTTACATCTTTATCTGAGAACTCTTTCACCTTGAATTAATAGATCTCTAATGGACTGCACAGTATTCCTTTGTTTTCAGATCTTTACAGTTCTTGCCAAATAGTTAATTATCCATCAACACTAAGATGTGTTAAATGGCCATGAGGAAGAAGAAGAGGAAATGGACTCCAGGCCTCTGCTATGAGTGTGTACCATACACCTATCACAGAGAGGTATTCTGCAATACCTCTCCTAAAGGCAATGATTAGTAAAGAAAGGAAAATATAACTACATAGATAATGGTGACTAACCAGTAAAGGGAGCAAGGTACAAATACATACATTTCATATGTGTGCTTGCCTTTAAAAGTTCAAAGCTAGCTAGACGTAAACTATTTTCCATTACATATGGCTTTTTAATATATCAAGGTTGGTTTTTTTAGTAAGTATGTCACAAGAGTAAAAACGCCAAGAAGTGTCACCCATGTGAACACATGGGCTGTGTGTACTGAAGTTCTAGGTGAACATCATGACAAGAGCTTGTCAAACCCTCCCTCCAGGCCTGAGTGCAGGGTGGCCAACTCTGCATTCAGTCAGAGTTCTGACCATGCACACCGAATGCCTTTGTCACTGCTCCAAGTATCTGTAGATTTCTACCACAAAATGCTTCACATCCACATGAGCTTACATACACATGACACAGATAACCAGTATCATATTGTAGTCACTGATCGAATGTTCAGTGCCTCAATTTTAAAGCTCATCTTCATCAGAAGTATTCAGAACATGCCTTAGAAGGACTACCTTCTAGTGGATATCCCCCTCACAACATCCCTGAAGCCAGTACTCATGCAGCCTATATCATGTGCTACCCTGGTCAGCTATGGTGGATGCAAGTGTTATGCTTACATGACATACTTCATGGATGCTTTTGTCAAGATTGGTTAAGGAAGGTAGGCAGTAACTAAGCCAAGAACAGAAAAAGACTTACACTTTGTACTATGTATTGTGGCTAAAGACACTATGTTTGTGAGTATGAGCTGAAGCCTAAAATATTACCCACCTCACCATAGAAAGAACGCAAATCTTCTTTTGGACTCTAAAATGAGAGTCCTAACCAGAACCTTGAAGAGCCTCACAAGACCTAAGGGTACACTGAAAAAAATCATTGCTTAGGTAAAAATCATGGTCTTCTCATTTTCTGTTCTTTTGGTACCTATCAGAAAGGATTTAATGTATGAAGGGATAAAAAAATTAATGGAAGATACATAATATTTAATAGTTTGTAGATATTAATAAACTTAATATTTCTTTTCCAAGAATGTGAGTACCATTTAAAAGAAATAGTATATGACACAAAACATACTGTTATTAAAATGGAAATCAGTTTTACCAAGAAAGTGTTTCTGTTTACATCAACATACACTTCCCTCATTTTAAAGGGTGCCAACTACTAAATAGTTTTCTAGTATAATCAAATAAAATTAATAGTTTATGATAATTTCTTTTATGCATTATTGGAGATTGAATCCAGAGCTTCAAACACGCTAGACAAGCAATCTGCTACTGACTCACACCCTGGCCACGCTCATTTCCAAGTGTCAACAACTTAGCCTAAATAATATAAGACCCTACATCTATTAGCTACATTTAATACACATAAGGTATTCTATAGTACTAATATAATGTAAACACAGTGTATATCAAACACGATGTATTTAAGCAATAAAAACTACAACACAAATAGGTACCCTACAGCCCAACTGAGAACCCACCAACTCCAAGGAATATACAGAAAGTTCTGATGAGAAGATAAATAATCTTTCTTGAGTGTGTACTCAAATCAGCACCCCTCTGAGATGCTAATTGGGAAAGGCAGTTTGTAGAGAGGCTAGAACTTCACTCTCAAGACTGACTCTCTTCAGTGAACAGTGGCCAGATTTGCAGGCTCATCAGTTAGCACCTCTGCAGACCTGCGGTAGCCACAGCACTCTACCACACAGTCTTGGAGTCCTGATCTACAACAGTAGACTTGCACCAGGAAGCCGTCTCTCCAAACAAAGCCACTTAAAGGATGGAACTATGCTGAGGACATGGCACAGCAGCAAATACAGGCAGCAGGGTGGGGACGGTAAGCAGGGACACTGCTGATGCAATGCTTCTTGCCACCGTTACTGATGCTTCATGTGAATGCTGATTTGAATGACAGAAATGGGCATGCTACTGCTTAGCTTTGTAAAGCACTGCGAAGGAATTCACCAAAATGCCAGCTATTTCCTGGGGACCCCAGTCAAGAAACACAATACTTGAAATATTTCTAGACAATCTTTTTTCAAACATGCTATAGCAGTCCTGGGCAACTCAGTGTGATTAAGTCATCACTGGTGGTTGGCAGGAAGAGGGGTCAAGTGTGCTGGGCAGTTAGAAAAAGACATCCTGAGACCAGGAGAAACTGATCTCATAACTGGGGATTTGAAAAGATAAAAGAAAAAAGTAAATAGATGAAAGTGCTCTAAACACTTCAACTCTGTCTCCCATGTGCACAGCCCTGGGCTCTACTGCTACTACAAGAGAGAAAAAACAACAACAAAAAAAAAACAACCTATATCTGTCTTAATCAATCTCATGATTACTCATATTGAGAGTATGACCAGATTGTTAATAACTTCATTTAAAATCATTAATAATAAAAAGAGTAGACTACATCTAAATTTGAGGTCATACTTGTTAATCTCTTAAGGCTCTAGGTTCCCATTCAATACATTCAATTTTACTTTATAAGACTTGATGAGTTTTCCATATTAAGAAAAAGTGGAATATAGAGTCATGCAGTGTTTATGTCTATATACTGTGTCACACTTTGAATCTCAAATTGGTTTCAGACCCTGTTTGCTTATTGGTACTCTGACCCATAGCCAGTTCCAAAACTCTCTGAATTCCAGTTCTTTATCATTAAAAATTGAGGGCTGGGTTCAGTGGGTAGTGTTTGCTATGTAAAAATCAGGTTTTGAATCTGTTCTCCAGTACCCACACAAAAGGCTGGTCATGGAGACACCTGATGATAATCCCAGAGATGGTGGGGAGAAAGGAGAAAGGAGGATCCAGAGACCTTGCTGGCCCAACACTCTAGCTGAATTGGTGAACTTCTGGGTCAGTGAAAGACCTGGCTTCAAAAAATAAGGTGGAGAGCGATTGGGAAGATATTTAATGAATGTCAACCTCTGTCCTCCACACAAATATGCACAGATAAGTGCAACCACACATACATGTACATACAAACACACACATACACACAGAGAAAAAGAGACAGAGATGCTGAGAGTGCGTGTAATTTTTATGAGTTTACTGTAACAGTTGTGAACATACATAGAACTCAATACCTAATGGGGACTGGCAGCCCAGGGAGCACAGAACAAAAGCTGCTTTGTTATTGATATTATAAAAATATACTTGAAACTGTGCATCTATAATGCGTTCTCCTTGGTGACAACTAACATTCTGGCTTACAAAGCAATGGATGAATCATTCCTGGGTGAGTCTTAAAGGCAAAGGCTAGCTATGGGGTAGTTAGCACTTACAAAACATTTCATGGTTACTACAAGAGCACTTGATGACCAAAGTGCCTGCAGATGGTGTAGAAGCTTTGCAACGAAAGGGGCTTGGAGGAGAAACAAAGGTCAAGCAGAACCCTTTACCAAATGGAACCTTCAGATATGCCTACAAAAAAATTTGGAAGTTGGAACTGTTCTTCTAAAATAGCCATTCCTTGCAGAACACTGCCAGGAATTTCTCCTCTTAGGAATTCCTAAGGAATATTCCTAAGAGGTATTTACAACTTGGACTCACAACAAAGCAATGGCCACTTTATATTTCTAAGCATGGCTAGAAGCAGAGGCTGGTGGTCCTCACTCTCTCAGTAGATGTTCTTATTCTTTATGACAACACTCTCTGAAGGCTAGTAGGATAGTAGTTGAAATAGTCTCATGGCCACAAAATACATAAAATAACAAAACAATCAAACACAACAACCTAGCTGTGTATCAGTACACTTTATTTTTCAAATCATCTTTGTCACCGTACTTCAGAAAATGTTCCTTGTAGAACCAAGCTAGAAAACACACACACACACACACACACACACACACACACACACACACACATTCACACTCACACAGAACATATTTTGGAAATGGTACAGTTGTACTATATCAGCTCTCCTGTATTGCATCCAATATGAATACACTGCCAATACCTATGTGTTTAAAGTCTCATCATTTAAGAGCTTAAAAACAAAAAACAAAAAAACAAAAAAAAAACAAAAAAAATCTTCATGAACCAAATCCCAAATAAGAGACCATCTAGTAAGACAAAAATCCATGTAACTTGTTATCTCTAATGAAGTATGTGAAGGACAATTGATGCAGTAGCTGGATAGCCTGGTGTCCAGGCAATAGCAGAAAGAAAAGGCTGGGAAGACTAGTGGCAAGTTACACTTCCTTCTTCATGCCTATCACAATGATATCTAACTATAGGGCAGATGCTGCTGCTACTCTCAAGTCTTAGTTAATCTCAGAGAGTAAACAGAACCCTGTCCCGTACCCTGGAGACCATAGGACAGGCAGCCCACTGATGGCTGCTGAGCATCCATGCACTAGCACACCATATCCACATCCTTCCTCACCCCGCCCCCAGCTGCCCTGTACCTGTGAGGAAAGCCACCAGGAGCCTTGATTGCTGAACTGTGCTATTTCTCACCCTTTTGCTTTCTTCCCTTTGTCACACAATGATGATATCAGAGCCTTGGGACCATACTTCTCTGTGGCCTGATTTCTCCCTGGTCCCTCTCCTGCTTTTACATGCCTCTATTTCCAGGCTGTAAAGCTAGCCCTGCTACTCGGGGCCATCTTTCCCTTTCTAGCCAATCAATTAGAATATTATGCACATAGCCTTGGGCCAGACATTTCTTCAGTTTCCTCACATAACAGAGAGCATAGTCCTTCAGAACCAACATTTTGCTCTGCCACCTAATTTCTGTCTTATAAAGGGATGCTCATGAGAACCAGAGAAAGATCATCTGTGGTTGACCAAGGTCTTCCCATGGTAAGAGAAAAGTTTCTAGAGCATCAAGAAAAGGATATCAGAAAGTGTCTACAAGCATTCCCACACAGAACAGAAGGTACTGGTTGGCCTTATCCATATTTTCTGCCAATGCTATCAGGGTTTTCCTTTTATTTTCACCATTGAATTCCTTATACTAAACTCTACTGTCTGTAACTCCAGCCTACAGTTTTCAGATATCCCACTCATGGAAGCCCTTCATACTCAAAAAGTACTGCAAATGCCAGAGAAGTTTTATTTATGTGTATGTGTAGGTTATAATTGTCAATAATTGTTATAGTAGGAATTAAAGTTAGGGAAAGTTGAAATATTTAATTCACCTAAAATAAAAGTCTATTACATGTTAACACAAATCATGCATCTTTATAGAACTTTATTTTCCACATCAAAACCGTGAGATTCATATTTACATTTTTGCATATCTCTTCGATGTCTGTTTATCATAAGGCAGCTGGGTTTTCTGCATTCATTGGCTGTGATGTTTTGACTGCAGAATATTTAAAGAAAATCAGATATGTGGTTGAAAAAAAGGAGACGATTATGAATACTTTGATATCACATCAAAACTTGTAAATACCCCTTTTGAAACCACAACTTAATATTTTGTACTATATTTAAAAAGATCCTTGCATTTTGCATAGATATTTTATCTTTATGCAATCTTAATAAATACCTCAAAAATTAATAACATGAACCTGAAAATTCAAAGAAAAGAACTCCCAATATTCATTGTCAACATTATGACAATCAATAGTCAAACCCAAAGTTTATGTCCACTGTGAATGGTTTGGTTCTTGGCTGAAAGAAGGGGGTGGGGTAGCAGCGTTCACATACTAGTCATTAGGAAAATACTAGTTCATTGGGATCTGTTATCAAAAAAATCACAGCCATTAATCTTTTACCTCAAGAGGAGAGACTTTTAAAAATGAAAAATTTACACTAGGGATGGTGGGACACGCCTTTAATCCCAGCACTAAGGAAGCAGAGGCAGGCGGATCTCGGTGGGGCTTGAGGCCAGCCTGGTCTACATATTAAGTTTCAGGCCAGCCAGGACTATATAATGAGCCCCTATCTCAAAAACAAAGCACAGGTATGAGTAACTTTCTAATTTAATGGAAGCAAACATTATTTTACAAAAATTTGTTTGTAATTTTGATATATATGTTTACTTAAGTACTGAGATCTGAGGAAGCAAAGTTTGTCTGTTTTCTTCTGAGTAAAGTGGGTTGCATGAAAAACTGACTGGTTCAGCTCAGTGCTAAAACTACTGCATATGTTTACACATGAGACAAGCAGCTTCCTACAGAGGTGCTGTACACCCTTCCCACTGTCTCACACATGGAAAAGGTTGAATCTCCACGGGTAAAGACTCAACAAAACATAAGGCTTACTGCTTCTTCAACAGCAATCTTAAATGAAACGCATCATTTCCCGAAATGTTGAGTGGTGCCACTCCCTTGATGCTTAAGGTCAGCACAATTACACCCACACTACTTCTATACACAGCAAAAGGGGAAAATAACAGTTTTCAGGTTCTAGCACCTCTGAGTCCTAGACACAGTCCCAGAATCCAAAGCCCGGACTAAGGGGTGAGGAGCCTACCTGCACCCAAGAGTTGAGAGGGGGCAGCTGGCTCTCTGGCACTTTCTCCTTTAGCTTTTGCAACCCAATCAAAGGCTGACTTTGTTAATCCCAGTTCTAGGTGTCCTTGGGGTACTCCACAGAGGTTAAGTGTGGAATTATGTCCCTGGCAGCCTCAGCACTGCAGGAGACAAGTCCATCACAGAGACAAAGTCCCAGCTTAAGAGTGCTTCTTATTAGTTGGATGGCACAGACTCTGTCACCTAAACCAGTTTTCAGAGAAACCTGGGATGATGTAAGGCACTCTTTAAACTAGCAAGGTCACTGTCTTCAAAGGAAAAACTGGGACATTCAGATGGAAAGATCAGGAGACTTCATAACCCTCCTCCTAAACTGAGTAACTAGATGACCTTGCTTTAGCATAGATCTTCTCTGTTACTAGGCATATTACTCTTATCACATACATGGTCTTTTCAAACCAAATACCAATTTTCCTTGTCAAAGGCAATTTAATAAATTATCTGAAAATCCAAAAGCACTGTATCACATTACTCTTTAAAGAAGGGTGTATGTGAAGACAGGATACATATGAACATGTGAAAACCAAAAAATGTGCATAACAGTTACTCTCAATCAAAACCCCATCATGACCTCTCTCTTAGTAGCCATCATTAAAATTCCTATGAGAAATGACAGCTAGCCAAATTACTCAGTGTGTATTATTGTTTATAATCCTCTAAGGATTACACAAAGGAAAACATATAGACTGAGCTTTCCATTCTTGTATTTGTGACATTTGAGGGTTTGCATAATGCTTGCATATACACTCTCTCTAAGCCACAAAAGCCACCACAAGACAGGTAGAAACCATGTGCTGTCTACAGGAAAAACCCAGGTCTCAAAGAAGTTAGCTAAACTGAAAGACAAGTGCCAAAGACCAAACTGTAAATATCTTATAAATTATGAGAAGTAGCAGAAGCCACTTCACAAATTAAAGCTTACGTTGAACTATGAAGCATTAAATACACAAAGCAATAATTTTCATAAGTATTTTGCTACAAAGTAACAGCTATTTATATTACCAAGCTTGTGGTCCCAGAAACAAATACATAATATGAGTAGCTATGTACAGGAAAGAATGTTTTTATAAAGGCCAGTGCCTTCCCAAACAATGACAATCTTCCTAACCAATAAGGTCCTAAAAGCTCTAACGTATGTATATAACCACACTGCCATCATTCCCTACATTGTCATCTCCATCTTGTAACAAGAGAGTGATGATAGATTCCAGTTTGCTGAAATTACGAGTATATTTTTCAAATATCTACATTTTAGATTAAAAATATTTTAACATATACTTAAATATTTAATCCAACGAAGTAGTTTGATACCCTGAAGCATCTTAGGGATCCACAGAGAGCAGTTTGAAGAGCACTGCATCTAGCTTTGCTATTACAAATTCAATGCTCAGTCTCTGCATAGGTTATTTAATATTAATTTTAGAACCATCTCACAATCAAAAATATAAAACACAAGACAGCTCACTAGCCAAAGGCAGAAGATGGCCACCTGTACATCATGTAAATAAAATGCATCCCATTCGGTGAACTATATTAAATTTTTAATACTAACCATTTTGATTATATTAAGCAAGGCTCATAAGAGTCAAACTAACATTTTCCCTTTTATTTGATAGTCTCTTTGATTATATAAACATCAAAAAGTTATAAAAATATCAAATTGCATAAGTGAAAAAATACTATAGCCACAACAAGATGTATCACTAGAACTACTTAGAATCATACTAAAAACTGCACACGTATAATCTCAGCACTTGAAGGACCAAAGCAGGAGAATCAAGAGTTCAAGGCTAGCCTGAACTACACTGAAGATAGCCCAGGCTACACAGTGAGAGCTTGTTTGTAAAAAAATAAATAAATAAATAAAAAATAAAAAAAAAAAGAAAGAAAGAAAGGAAGGAAAGAAATTAAAATGTTAAATCCTTTAATTTATATTTAATTCTATTTTCCTAAAGTAATAATAGTTCAACACTCATGTATGTGTAGTACACCACCCTACTTTTGAAATGGCAGGTGAATGGGCTGATAGTTAACCTTCTTTCCTTAATGTGCTTTGCCATTTCATGTTTGAAATTACAGATCAGATCCGTAGTTGTCACTAGAATTTCTAGTAGAATGCTTTGCATTTCAAGTCTTGTTATGTTCTCAAAAGTAAATAGTATTTCCTCTTGTTAGAAAGTACATTAAACTGTATAATGGGTGACAGATCAGACAGACTTAGAGCTATGGATCTGATGTTCTTGCTTTCTTCTATGACCCAAATCAGATCCTTTCAATACTGTAATAATTCTCTTTATTTGGAAGAAACTGGACCAAAACTGTGAAGACACTTCTAAGAATAAGCAAGATTCCCATACAATACATAATTCACTGTTCACTGAGTTAATTTAGTTCCTTTTAAAGTTTCTTCAGAAGCCATCATATATTGCATATATTGCTCACAGCCAGGAAAAGGCCTTTGTAAAGGCCTTTGCTCCTTCTTGATGACAGTTCTAATAGCTAAGGGTCATTGGTATGGATGCAGGAGACATTCATTCTTTAGTGTGATCCTCACTCAACTACAACTAATGTGCTTGCTATTTCCGTACACTACTATATAGAAACAAGAAAACGTAACGGATCAAGCTGTGAGGGCTGCAGACTTAACTTTAGTCATATGCTAGCAAAAATAAAAAACATTATAGTTAGAAGTAAATCTTTATGTGGCATTTTTTGAATGGTGAAGCCTTTAATGCTAGATACTGATTTCTTCCTAGAGTGTTTAAGAATGGCGATCTTATAAAGCTTCAAATGTTGCCAGATCATGTCTTAACTGGCACAAACAATTCTTTTCTCATCTAAATTCACTTCATGCCACTACATGAGTCAAAATTAAACACCTTGTAGTTACTGAAAGCTGGATACTGGCAGAGGTGTGCACAATTATAAAATTGAAAAATGTGAATGCCCACTTTGCACATACTTCTCCTTCTTATAGTTATGGTTGGAAGTAAGATGGTCTTCCCAGGTAAACAGAAATATTAGTTTCTTAAAAAACTGGAAGAAAAACATAAATATGCCATTAGTGCGAGTGTCATGGATTCATAATCAAAGCTCTTTCAAAAGAAAAATAAAAAGGTGCAAAGCCAAATCTCTATCTCAAGTACCCTGTTAGCCAAGCAAAATTGCCATTAACTTTAAATTTTTTATTAATGTGCTTCAATTGAATTAGAATTATATTACTTAAATAAGTCAGTTATAGCACTGTTCTCCACATGAGGATAAAACATTTCCTTCCATTTTAACAGAAAGTTGAATTAAACAGGTTTCACTGGCACTGTTTTTCCTGACAAAGATAGTTTCAGCTTAAAAAATTAAGAAACAATAATTTTTAAAACCTCTATTCAGATGCCATCTGGTCCAGCAATGGAAGAGTTAACATTCAACTGAGCTGAACCAAGCTTCTGATCCATTACGTTTCTCACAAGCTGCCCTACAATGAGCTGAGCAAGTTTCAACTGTAATTTGATCCAGGAGTTTATGGGGAAAAAAATAACTGCACATACTCAACATGCACATTTAATAAAAATCTTTTTTAAGAGAAATATATCCAATAAACACAATTTAAGGCGTATTTAATTGTTTGATTAACTGCAAACCTGCAATTCCTTTGCTTTCCTGACGCTCTCAAATAAAATAGGAGAAAGGAGGGGGAAGACCCAGCTCCGCTGCAGGGAAAAGAGGCTTGAAAAACAACTTTGATTGGCACTTGGCCTGACCCACAGAGGAAGAAAAACAGTTTTTGGACAAAGAGCGCAAATATTTGAGCTTGCTTATTTATGTGCTTGCTTGTTTTTCCTACTACATAAAGAGCAATCCTAAATTGACTGTAGAAAGGGAAATTGACAAAAAAAAGGCACCATATTCATCTTAGCTCTCAGATATGCACAGCTCAGCAATTTTAATTCATTGGTGCTGGCCAAACAGAAACACCTCACCTAATGATTTCATTTCATGCAATGTAAAAATAAGAGTGTGAAAAAGAAACAGATTATATTAGTCAAGGAGGCTGTTCAGATCTGATTAAAAACTCTTCTGCGTCTACAGGGACATTTTGTCATCCTTTCTCTCCCAGAATCCCCATCCCCCACGGGGCGATTAAGCCAAGTAAGCTAAACAATACTGGAGTAAACTTTCTATCAGTCACTCTGGAAAGCAATAAGCCGATCCTGGGTCGGATTTTCTCGATCCACACCGCGGTGGGGGATGATAAGAAGGGCGAACCCAAGTCGTCTCCAGCCTCCACCTCCACCAACCCAAGCTGAAAGCGCTGGAAGATCGAACAGCCTTTCTTTCCCCATGGGCATAAAGTTCAAGATGCCTTCATGGTGCCTTTCGGGACCCACCAAGAGAATGTCAAGAGGTGGTGCCAGGGCACCATAGGCCTGGCAGAAGCGACCCAGTCGAAGAAAACAGCCCCCAGAGTCAGCCACCGGGGAGAGGCAGCCAGGCTCCCGCAGACCGAACTGGTTGCTGTGATTTCAGGCCAGCCTCCATCCCCAGCCGAGCCGGTTCCTCCCAGCATCCCAGCATCCCTTCAGCCTCGGGGCAGACCCGGCGACAGCCCAGGGGCCCGGCGCGGGGACCCCGCAGGGGAACCCTTCGCGTAGTGTCCCCCCACCCCCCGCAAGCGCCGCCCGGACCCCGACCGTGGGGAGCGCCTCGCTGCCGGACGCAGTCGCGCCGTACCTTCCGCAGCACTTTCCGGCAGTTGGTGCAGAGCAGGTAGTTGGCCGAGGCCGACGCGCTGCTGCCACCGCGGTTCATCGCGCCGAAGCCGGGCTGTCACCGCGGCCGCTAGCGGAGGGCTGCTTCAACGTTCTCTTCTCAGGGGGTCGGGCGGCAGCGACGGCGCAGCGGCTGCCCGCGCGAGCTCGGCGGGGACGGCGGCCGCGGCGCTCACCGGCCCGTTGTTCCTCCCGCCCCCATCGCCAGACCCCCGCCCCGCCAGCCAGGACGAGCAGCCGCGGCCGTCTCAGCTTCTCAGTGCAGCCCCGCCCCCGAGGCCCGCCGCCTTCAGAGCAGCCGCGCCGGGCGCCGCCCCCTCCCGCCAATCAGAGAGCACCGGCGACGCCCCCTTCCGCGCCCGCATCCAATGAGTGGCGTCGGCCAATCGCGGGAGGCGAGAGCACCACGAATCTCCGGGCAAGTTAAGTTTATCTCCGAGGCTCGATGCTGAAGAGTGACCGTGGGTTAGTTAGGTAGTGGGGGTGGGAGGGACTCCAGTCTACCAATGAGAGACGGGGGGTGTGGTGTATGCAAATCATCAGGGACTCTAGTGCCACCCTTCAGGACAAGCTACGCCTCTCTGCAAGACTGGGCAGAATGGAGAGTGAGATTAAATAGCTGGAAGCTAGAGCTCGCTAGAGGATCTGAGACTTAGCTAAACATTTCCTGATCTCTCGGGAGTGGGCAGGGTGGACGCTAGTTATCTGGGTCGGTCTAAATCTAAGAATAGCTGTGAGGAGGACTGCGGTCTTGCAGCACCTTGCTCCCAGAGATCTCAAAGAACTTTATGCTCTTTACGCACTCTGTAAATCTTGTGCGAAAGACCAACTACCTGAGGCTGTAGAGACAGAAGTCTATACAGCTACTGGAGTTGGAGAGCGGAGACACATCTTTGGTTTAGGGGTTTTTCCCTCTCTCTGACGATCGTTCTCACAGCAAAGAAAGTTCGTTTATCATGAACAAGTCAGAGGTTGGCGGACACACACACACACACACACACACACACACACACACACACACACACACACGAAGAGTCCTGTGGGAGGCCTCTGGTTAGAGACGTGCAGAGCACAATCCCTGCCTGGTATGGAAGATTTTGAGTACGAATTGCCATTTAAAACCATTGGACCGGAGCTTCCTCTCTCAAAACTGACAACCGTGAGTCAAGGTTTAGCTTCTATGTTCTGGAGACAGAAGGCATAAGTCACAGAGGAAAGCTCTGGCTGACCAAATACCCAACCCAGGCGAGTGAGGGAGCCAGGTACCCCGAGGGACCAAACACGGACCCAGGACTGCAGACTAGACACCACCTGCCTGCTCCCCAGTGAGAACAAAGGCGGTGCAGAGCGAGCACCTGATTGGCGCAGGGTGCACCGGTGCCGTGTAGCCCGTGACAGGGTGCTTCTGTTACTGGCGCAGAGCACCAAGCTCCCAGGAACTGCAGTTCCCCAGCCGGCCTTGGCGGTGACCACACCGCACTGCGTGCTATGACATCACCTGTTTTTGCTCTTGAGAACCTAATCTGTATTCTCGGCTTCTCTTTTTCTAAAGGTCTCGAGTGTGTCAGGATTTGTGAAGGCCTGCAGTTTGCAGAATGTATCTGTGGAGATGATTTTAAAGAACTGACCCACTGGTTTACATTCCTTGTATTATTTTTTAACTTAACACACTACCCTGTGTTAGGAATTTAGTGTCCTATGATGTAAAATACGGAAGGCGCACTTGGAGAAGCCTACACGGTTAGCATAACAAAGCCATTAGACCAAACTGTTGTTCAAACTACCAATCTCTTCCATACTCAACGTCTGTCTCCACTCCGTCCTCTTTAGAGACTTACACCTTAAACAAGCCTACACAAAGAACAAAGGAAATGAAAATCTGCCCGTACCAGTTTAAACAGACTGGAAAACCCCAAGGGTCTAGGTAATATGGTTAGGTAAGTGTGAAGGTCCATTTAGCTAGTGATAGCTAGCAAAGAGTGGCCTGATGGTGGGTAGACCTATATAGCCTAGAAAAGCAGTGATTTGGGTGGGGTGCTAAACGTTTAGTTAAAAGAAATGGTAAAAGCAAGAAGACTCAATGAAGGAAGAAATTACTGCGTGCCTTTCATTGCAGAGAACCAAGAAATCTAGGTAGAAAGTCAGCAAGGCACAGTTTTGTTTTTTGTTTTGTTTTGTTTTTTGAAAATTGAAACACATATGTGTTCTCATTTTTGCTGAATTTCTTAATCTATATTCTTGGCTGAACCCCTCCCTCCTCCCAACCCCTCTCTCTCTCTCTGAGACAGGGTCTCACTAAGTAGCTTTGGCTGTCCTGGAACTCACTATGGCTGGCCTCACTCTTACAAAGATTCAACTACCTCTGTTTCCCAAGTGCTGGGATTAAAGTGTCACACTGCCGTGCCCTATGGGTTTGTGTTTTAAAGCTAACTTTATGTGAGTTCATATTAAAGCAATGGAGGAAACCGAAGGATGAAGTGAATTTAGTCTGAAGATTGAATTTCCCTCAAATAGTGTTTTATTTCAAATTGTTTTCTAATATTTCTATAACTTTTCCTTCTTTTCCCATCTAAGAGCATATATCTCTTTGCAGAGATGTCTTTTACATTCTTTAATAAATAAACCCCAAGAGATGATAGCACAGAGTCCATGCTGGCACAACTGCTTTCCTCCACCTAAGATTACTAAACGGAGCTTTCTTTGGTCCACCACCCTCCACTTTGATCAGCCTTGTCTTTAGAGCCATTTATTCAGCTATAGGTCATCTACTTCATGGTAACATTTCCTTTTTGCTGTTTTTGTTCTTAGTTTTGTTTTTTGAGACAGGGTTTATTTATATAGTCCTGGTTGTCCTAGAATTTGCCCTGTAGACCAGGCTAGCCTCGAACTCAGAGATGTACCTGCCTCTGCTTCAGAATTGAAGGTATGTGACACCAGGCTTGGGTTTTTTTTGTTTGTTTGGGGTTTGGTAACATTTCTTAGATTGACCTGTGATGTGTGATTGTGTGGTTCTCCCCTGAAGTGCTTAGTGCCATTGAGTCATCCTCTGGTCTCAGCATTTTGGGTCCTCACACCCCAGCTTTCTTCATATGGTAGAGTCCAGCTTTCGCTTGCCTTTCTCTTCAATTCTTCACCCATTGAGGCCTTCCTTCCTGCACCAACCAGTTTGGTTAAAGAGAATGAGACCTACGGAGTGACTTACCAACTTAAGATCATGCTGATCACTTAGAGGGAAAGATGAAAGCCAACTGTTTTGACTTTACTCAAAATGGGAAGAAACACCAATCCTCTGTTGTCTAAAATAGGGAAGATGCTTAAAAAGTAGAATATCAGCAAAACTTGCTACCAATGTGAAGAATTACTTTTTTTTAAAACTTTGTTTATTTATTGTGTGCACATGTGTGTGTACTCAGGAACAAAGGCATGAATGGCAGTCAGAGGACAAGTGTGAGAGGTGGTTCTTTCCTTCTACTATGTTGGCTCCAGGAATTAAACTTCTGCCATGAGTTTCAGGCAGATACAGTCACCTGCTGGGCTATCTTACTGCACTCTACTTAATATTTTCATTAAAAACAGGGTGATACTTTATTAAATATTTTGCATGATTTGAAACTCATGTCATAACCATCTTGCTGATTTTGAAATATTCTTCAAATGTGACTGAAGTCTTATGGCTTGGAGACAACATAACTACTTTCCATTTCTCTATGGCTGAACTTTTACATTGTTTCTGGGTGTTCCAATGTTGTAACAAACTTTCTCATATATAAGGTTTTGCTTAGCCCCTCTCATTGGTAGATAGAGAATTTTAGAGTACAGGGGTACAGGGTCTAGTTGAAGGCTCTCAAACACTTGCTGAGCATATTCTGTGGAAAGGTTTGAAAAAGCCCACAATGAAGCAGTCATTTGAATTCACAGATCTGCTCTGTCATCTCTAGTGTCAGCCCATTAATATGCCACCCACCCTCCCTCTCCTACTGAGTCATTACTTTTCTTCTGTTGAAAGATTTCCTAGTGAACTCAAATGCTTGTCCAAGCATCATGTTCCCTCTGTAGGCCTCTGCTCTACCATCAAGCTCTCTGCTGGAGTGATGATAAAAATGCTTTCTCATCAGACTCCAAACCCCTGAAGGACATAGGTGGAGCTCTACACATCTCTAAGTCTTATTTGTGCTCCAGCTAAGTGCTCAGAACATCCTAGAGACCAATGAGTTTGCATTCTTACTTTCAAACATTCTTTCAGGGTAGGTCTTTCTAATCTTTAATAACAGTGATGAGATATTATAAAAGGATTTCAGTAAATATTTGTGAAGAATTGCCCATAAAAAATAATTCTGTGGAGCAGAAAGATTGGGTCCAAGTCTCATGATTTCTTATTTGGCTCTGAACATGATTATTGCTTGGGGCTACTTTTATAAAATTAACACTCTTGACACAAATTAAGCATATAGGGTGTGCTGAGGGAAATATGTTCAGCTATTTTGGAAGGAGGCATCAACTTAATGACATGAGGTGAACTTTGGACTTCTCTAGAGACTCTCATTCTATCCACCTACCTATTATTTTCTATGTGGTTGCTAACTAAGGATTCAGTATCAAAAATCAACTAGTAAAGACACCTTGAGAATTATGTTCCTGGCTATCTATCTATCTATCCATCCATCTTTCTCCCTCTCCTCTTTCCTTTCTCTCTCCCACTACTACCCTAAGCATTTTTATACATTTGTAATACCAAGCAGTATTTACACATTTGTAAATTCTGTAATTTGTTTCTTGCAGAGGAATCTGCACTTAACAGGGTTGTAAATTGATTGCTCCCTTGCAGCTGTTAGATTTCTGCTATTTTTCCCTCTGTGTCTCAAGACCAATACTACTTCTAAGGAGAAATAAAATCATCTCTGAAAAGGCCAGGGCTTAGTCCCATTTTGTCTTCTCAATATTCTACCAACAGGAATATCTGTGCCATCTGCTAAGATACAGATCCTGCTAGCCTTCTTCTAACCACATACTGGTTTTGTACCCCACACCTTGTTGAAAGGCTGATTGCAAGTGGAAGTCCCACAAATATGGTGTCAATTTCTTTCTCACTGCCAATGCCAGCTGACTTTATGTTCTTAAAAAACGAATTTAGTTTTAAGCATTTATTATTCATGAATCACCTGAGTGATCTGAGTAGTGTAGCAGGAATAGCTGCTGAAGCCATATGAAGGGCGTTATGCTTTCCATAGACCGTGTAACCATGGTCTGGTTCTATGTAAAACACTTGAAAATTATCACTAGCTTATAAGAAATGCTGTGATATTCCATCTTTACAATACTTTTAAAGTTGCTTTTCATTGAAGATGTTTGGGTTTTATGGCATTTGACATCTTTAGAGTAATATAATTTGGAGGGTAGAGAAGATAGCAATATACAAAAAATGAGGAAATGCAGGGCTTAGTACAGTACCACTATGAACTATATGATATTAAGCCTCAGTTTCCCAATCTGACAAGGGTGGAGTTGTCAGTGATTATTCCAGTTTTGTAAGGACTTGAAGCATGTTCTATAAGGGACTATCTTTAAGAAAAGTATAATGCTACAAATACACAGTTAATAATAATAGTGAATTATTATAGACATTGACACTGTATGCAGAACTGACTGTGATCTCCGTAAAGATTGCCATCTTGTTGTCTCAGCCCTCTTAACCAGGTTGGTAAAGTTACTTATTCCTGCTCAGTGCCTCTAGCATATGGAAAGCGGAAAAGGGTGAATTCAAACCAAGAAAGACCTTAGTCTCTATAGTAGTGGATAAAATACTTATTTTTGAAATCTAATTAAAATAGAACTATGTTAATATATGGTAAGAAATTCTTGAGGCCATGGAGGGCATAGTATTGGTGATAAATCCTGAAGTCTGGATTTCATTAGCTGTTCAAGCCTACTTTGAGATTGTGTTAGGTTTTTTGTTTTGTTTTGTATCCTGGGGACATTTCCTGTTATCCAGCTCATCTCCCTGTCACTCTAAATTTACTGCCCCAAAGTCTTTTGAGGAACAAATATCATATAGGCGACAAATTGTATCCATAATGCCCATCTACAGCAAAAAATATTTTATTTTTTTATGTAAAAGTAACCATGAAGTGCACTGGCTAAGTGTTAGAAAAGGAAGATGGGTGGGTAACTGGGACATCCAGGGGAGAATAAGGTAGTTTGTAAGTAGGGCTTGTTAGTAGAAACACAGAACAGCTATCATCGAAGACTTAGAGATCTTAGACTAGTGTTGCATTTTAAGGATTTTTCAGGAATTGGCACATCAAAGGAAAAAAATCAGAGGAACTCCAGAAGGGCATAATGATCTACACGTGCAGTTTTCAGAGCTTCTGAATGTAGCTGTAATATACCTAGACTCTAGACATCCATCTCCCAGGAATGTCTTACTGGGCTGGGTATTTATAGCACTTAAAAATATAAGAGCTATTCAAAATCTCTTCAAATGGAAACAATGAAATGCACCAGAGTTTGCTAGCTGAAATCTAGTGGACATACTATTTTACTAATAAAAGTTCCCAAATAATCTTAAAATTGTAAATATCTTTTCATGCAAGCATAAAGTTCACCAATTGGCCTTGGTAGAAAGGAGATAATCTCTATTTCAATAAAAGATACAACCACATAGTACTTCAGTGGTATAATGCTGCTTTAAGGTGATATACACAAACATCAATTGCAAACTAGGAGCCACAACAGCAACTTATGGAATGCTAGAAGCTTGCAAGTTTGGAAGCATGTGTTGCAAAGTATATGTGGTCTAAATATCCCTCTATTCACACTCCAGGCACAATGTTAAAGTAGTTCTCATGTGTCTCCTTTGTCAAGACAGATCTTGAGACAAAAGCTTTTACCCTTTCTGCTCATCCTTCATTCAGACTTAATGCCCATGGATCCAGCCCGATTACTTCCTAGAGTTTATGAATCACAAGATTAAAAATAAATGTAAAAACAAACAAAAATCACAGTTAAATTTCTCCAAAGTTGCCGGGCAGTGGTGGTGCACGCCTTTAATCCCAGCACTTGGGAGGCAGAGGCAGGTGGATTTCTGAGTTCAGGGCCAGCCTGGTCTACAGAGTGAGTTCCAGGATAGTCAGGACGACACAGAGAAACCCTGTCTCAAAAAAAAAAATTCTCCAAAGTTTTACTATTCAATTAAAAAGACAAAGTGATGGAGGGTTCAATTGTTTTAGGCTGCAGTTAACTACCACTGTGATATTCCCATGGGATGCCAAGGTGTCCATGGCCCATTCTGCATTGCAAATACAAATGCATAGACATGTTTTTATTAGACTCAATATTCTGAGTGGAATGTGCCTGAACAACTAATTATTCTGTTGCTATAGAACTAATCACTAGCAATTGTGGAGTGGCTTAAAATGATAATCAGAGCCAATCAGAATTGTGGAGTGGCTTAAAATGATAATCAGAACCAATCAGATTCGTTTCTTGGAACTTTAGCATTGGGACACTGAGACACTAAGATGGTTGGCAGTGAAGTCCATGTATAAGAGGATGTCATAAACTATGTACAGACTAGGACTGTATTGGAACATGCAGAAATAAAGGACAAATATGCTGGTGTGGAAAGGAAAGGGAGGCTCTCTGTGGAAATAAGGCCAAAGCAGTTTTGCAGGGTCAGTCACAGAGAGCTAGAAGTTCTGGTTCTTTTCCTGTGTCACTGTTATCCCTCCTGGAGAGGATCAGTCTTTCTCTCTTCTAATTTCTACTGGGTTCATTCTAGGTTTTTCTGTTTTAGTCAGGTGTTCTGTTCCTGCACAAAACATCATGACCAAGAAACAAGTTGGGGTGGAAAGGGTCTACTCAGCTTACACTTCCACGTTGCTGTTGATCACCAAAGGAAGTCAGAACTGGAACTTAAGCAGGTCAGGAAGCAGGAGCTGATGCAGAGGCCATGGAGGGATGTTTCTTACTGGCTTGCTTCCCCTGGCTTGCTCAGCCTGCTCTCTTATAGAACCCAAGACTTCTAGCCCAGGGATGGCACCACCCACAAGGGGCCCTACCCCCTTGATCACTAATTGAGAAAGATCCCTTCTCTGCAGCCTGTGTCAAGTTGACACACAAAACCAACCAGTACACTGACCTTCAGACTCTTCTCACTTTTTTTTTTTTTGAAATAGTTCTAGAGCTTTGTTAAGTCTTTGGAAAATAAAGGAAATACTTCACTCATTGGTCTCCCTGGGGATCCTAGGATGGTGGTTGCTGGCCTTCCTATTTATGAGATGGTGCTATTGCTTTATCTGTAGGTACAGGACTGTCTATTTCCCACTGAAGATGTTAATGCCTACAGACTCTCAAGTCTGTGGGAGCTGGAATGTGCAGTACTAGATGCATACGGAGACACTGTTAACTTACCCACATACAGCTTTACTCATGACCTGAAAAGGATTGCCTAGAATGCCTATAAAGTGAAACTGAAAAAATTCTTTTGTTCTTTATATCTTATCCAATGTTATATAATCTTAATCATTACTTAAAACCTTTTTAAGCTTCATCTTTTAGTGTTTACTTTATAGGATTTTTTTGATAATTTTTGAAAATACATAGTATATAGAATAATACCTCCTATTATGAGCACTCAATAAATGTCTACTATTTTTGCTATTTTAAAATTCTTCAGAGTGCTGAGAGTAAGAGACTATCGAGTGTTCAGTCATAAAAGGTATATTTATGTTAACCTTTCCCACAAAGGTTCAGAGAACGTCACAGAAAAAGGGGCAAAAAGAATGTAAGAGCTGGAAGATGGGGAGACGTGCTATGAAATGTCACCTTTAGATACAGCATATTATCGCCCTCATGATCTCACAGTAGCTGTAGTTGTCAGCATAAGATCAAGCTAGTGAATATTGTAACATGAACAGGAGAGTGGCTAATGAGACACCAGCCCTGGCTGAGGAGCAGTTGACAGCTGTGGATGAGGGGTTGGCTATGCTCTAGTGGGCAGCCTCAGACTCATGCGTATGCAAATAGCACTAGCTGGACTCCGTGGGTGTGGTATTTTTCAATATGTTTGGTCCAGGGAGTAGCACTATTAGGAGGTATGGCCTTGTTGGAATAGGTGTGGCCTTGCTGGAGGAAGTGTGTCACTGTAGCAGTGGGCTTTGAGATCCCACTCCTAGTTTCCCCTGATTGCCTTTGGATCAAGATATAGAACTCTTGGTTTCTTTCCAGCACTGTGTCTGCCAGGATGCTGTCATGCTTCCTGCCATGATGATAGTGGACTGAACCTCTGAACCTGTAAGCTAGCCCCAATTAAGTGTTGCCTTTATAAGAGTTGCCTCAGTCATGGTGTCTTTTCACAGCAAGGGAAGCCCTAACTAAGAAAGGAGTTGGTGCCAGGGACTGGGATATTGTTGTGATAGACCTGAGCATGTTTTTGTTTGGAGGAATGTGCGTTTTGGGACTTTGGATTTGGAAAACCATGGAATGCTTTAAGTGGGACTAAATGGACCATCCTAGTAAGAATATGGAAGACATCAGTGCTGAAAGTGAATTCTGGAGATAATTCTTATGATATTTTGATGAAGAATGTTGTTGCTTTCTGCCCTTGTCTGAAGAGTCTGTCTGAGGCTAAGGTGAAGAGATTAATTGTGTTGACAAAGAAAGTTTCAGAAGCACCCATCATAGACTTTGTCCTCTGGTTTACTCTCATGAAGAGTATTTTGATAAAGCATAGCAGGCTTAGAAAGAAAAAGAATGCAAAATGTATTAAAGGGTCACCAGGAAGTAGATGGAGCTGAATCCTATGTTCAAGGAGATAAATGGATTAAGGGGGTGGTGATCGCCCAGGCAAGATCCACCCAGCTAAGCTTATTGTTTATGCTTTTGCAGTTGAACACGGGATAGTTTTATCTAGGTGTTATTATTACCTGGTTATTGTTTTCATTTGGACTTTTAATCTGAAATGAACTACAATCCAGAAATGGAGGGAACAGGCTTTTTTCTAGATCTTGAAGCATAGAGGCCATGAAAAGCTTAGGTCTAGGCATGGTAGTATACACCTTTAATCCCAAGACACAGAGGCAAGTAGATCTTTGACTTCAAGGCCAGCCTAGTACAGAGCAAGTTCCAGGTAAAGAACCTTAAATCCAGGCATGGCGGTACACACCTTTTAATCCCAGAATTCAGGAGACAGAGCCATGTAGATCTCTGAGTTCAAGGTCAATCTATGGAACAAGATCCAGGACAGCTAAGTTTAGGTCGTGAGGGAGTTGAAAAACAGGATGCTACTGATAATGCAGTAGAACAAGTGGGGCATGTTCTAGCTCCAGCAAGCAGCAGAACCCTGCAGCTTCAGCCATGTGTCTGTGACTTTAGAGTCCAGAAAAGGACTACTGGGACAATTGATGTGGGTTAGCTGGAGCTAAGAGATTAGTGGTGATTAAGAAGAGACCAGCATCACTAAGGTGAAATCTTCTGGGAAGTGTTTTCTGAGAGCACAGGGAAGCTGTGTTCCAGAGATAGCCACGGTTGCACCTCGTGCTGCAGCTGAACTTGGTAATGTGTAAGAATCACTTAGGTAGTACTGGTTTTGAAAGCATGAGAGGGTCATAGAAAGCAGCTGAGGCTTGGCACTGTGAGAGGCCAGGGAAGGCCAGGTAGAGGTGCAACTTCAGTTGCAGTTGATGACCTAGGAGTGAAGGGTCATGTAAAGAAGTTGAGGTTTGGCACCATGAAGGGAGCTTATGAGAGACTATAGGTGAAGCCTAGTTGCATTGGACTAGTTGCTGGAAGACTTCAGTGTATTGGAGATGCCAGTACCATGGGATGACCACCAAGATCAGCAGCAACAGTGGAGTCAACCAGAGCCTAGAGTGCTATAGAGGGCAGAGCTTGAGAAGTGGCATGAGCTTTTTGGAGGAGCCCAGAAGATCATGTGTGGATTCCAGCTATTGGAACAAGAAATTGTAAAGTTGAAGTTGCCTTGGATAACCCAAGATGTTAGAGATGACAGAGCCATGGGATACCTCCTGAGGAAATCTGCTAACAGGGAGTGAAAACAACCCAAGAGAACAAAATTTGTTGCTGCTGAGTGCTAGATCTGTCAACATCAGTGAACAAGGATGAAAGGAATTAGAGATCTGAAGAGAGCTTTGACATTGGACATGGAGATGCAGAATTTGGAGTTTGCTCAGCTGGTTTTTGGTCTTGGTTTGGTCCAGTATTTCCTTGCTGTGACATTTTGGAATGGTAATGTATATTCTATATGATATAAGTGTGTGATCTGCATTTTATTATGATTTTTTTAGGGAATTATGTTAAGAGATTTCATGAATCTCAGAGGAGCCTTTGAACTTTAGACTTTTAAACTTTGATGAGACTGTGATAGACTATGGGGATATTTGAAGTCAGACTAAATTCATTTTGCATTGTTCTATGTCTAGGTATGGCCCCCTAGACTCATGTGTTTAAACAAGCCTATGGGGACCAGGGATTGAAATATGGTAGTTTCAATATGCTTGGTCCAGTGATTGGCACTATTAGGAGGTGTGGTCTTGTTGAAGAAAGTGTGTCACTGTAGGAGTGGGCTTTGAGATCATCATCCTAGCTTCCTGGATCCTAGTCTTATCCTGATTGACTTTGGATCAAGATGTAAAACTCTTGGATTTTTCTCCAGCACTGTGTCTGCCTGCATGCTTTCATACTTCCTGCCATGATGATAATAGACTGAACCTCCGAATCTGTAAGCCAGCCCCAATTAAGTATTAAGAGTTGCCTTGGCCATGGCATCTCTCATAGCAATGGGAACCCTAACTAAGACAATGGGTTATTTTTTAATAATATGGTATAAAGGTAGAAAGGGAATTCTGGGAGAACAGTGGCAGAGGAGGGAAGACTTTAGGTTGGATATGATCAAGATACATTATATACCTGTATGAAGCTGTCAAATAATAAGTTTGGGAAAATATATAATTTAAAAGAAAAGTTTGAAGGGGAAAATATCTCATATATAGTAATATACTTTTTCACAAGCAATTGAAATTCACTTAAACTTTATGCTTGGGCCTCCCATATAGTTTACTAGGACAATGTGTTTGGCTGACAGGGTCTCTAGTGCTTTTAGTGGTAAACATGCACAGATTATTATTAAATATTGTTATTGTACTTATATTTGCTTATTTGTTATTGTACTTATATTGTACTTATTTTTTATTTCTGTGAGTCTACCCAACCACAATCTAAGTCATTTCAGTTTCTGTGGAGGAAGAAAGATGATGCCTGCAGTTTGGGTTTGCATGTGTATTCAGGTTAGTGTATATGGATGGTATATGTACATGTGTACATTTATGTGTCCTACTCTCAACAAATTCTCTTCTAAGCTAGAGATAGCAATTGCTTTTTAAGCTTTTAGCTAAAGAACACAGTTTGCCAGTTAATGCAGATGGATTGATTATTAGTTCCATTGATTAATCAGAATCCTAGCTTAGAGTGCTTTGGGGTAATTTAAACATCTTGCCTACTAGTTATATCTAATAATTTCAGCTTTACTCTGCAGGACACAACTACCTTTTTGTGACATGAACAAAATCACCAAAGGTAATGTGACTGACCAATATGTTCCCTGTGATTCAAGCAGGAACCTAGCCATATTATAAATAGGTCTGGGCCGAGAGAGACCTTTGAGCTGTACAGTAGACACAGAGTGAACAGCCATACCTAGTACACCAGGTTCTGTCTTTACCTTTTATGACTGCATTCTGCTTAGAGAGGCTGTTCATCAGTCTGAACTGGTCATCAGACAAATAACTTGTTTTCCTGGCTGTTTACTCTGTTGCTTATGACAGTATTCTATGGAAAGGAGGTAAATAATTCACTTGCCAAATGAAACTCCAGTGTCCCATTAGTTATGAGTGTCCGGAATAAAATCACTGCATCACTGGGTGACTCAAAGGTAACAGCTGCTCTTTTAAGTTAATGATTTAACTCATTTAGTCTGCTTTCTCTTTGCTTAGATGTATGAGCATCATTTAATCCCTATCCTGGATTTCTTTGCTGTTGTGTAGTGACCTCTCAACATGCCTGAGTGATACTTGGGCAGGATCACTCTGCCCTATTCTGAAGTGAGAGGTGAATCCCTCAGAGCCTGTGGGTCCCATTGACAAACCAGCTGTCCTGATGGTGTCAAGCTGCTTTCAGTTTCCATGAGCACTGTCAGCAGCACATGATCACCAGGCCATTAGTGTCTCTCACCTTTCACCCTGTCACTTTTTTGAACTGCCTCCCATTTTTCATGTTCCACTCTTCTTCCATTGTGTTAATCTATGGTATTTGATGTAAGCTGCCATGTTTCCTGCTAACTTCTTACTGTAGAAAACCCACCAAACCCCAGTAGCTTTGCTCTATTGTTCAGGGTTTTCTCAAAGCCACCCACACTATCCTGCTAGCAAAGTAGGAGAACTTAAAGAGAATTTTTTTTTCAGTGTAACATCTAGGCATGGCCTCCTCTCCACCTATAGTTTCTGCTGGACGGATAGGTGGGAGTTTGCTTAGAAATGCTGTCTATTCCATGTGCGATTCCAGCCATGCTGTATCAACTGTATCTGCTATGTTTAATAAAATAGATGCAAGTGTCCACGAAGAGTGGCAATGTGGCCGTTAGTGGTGTTCTGTGGCTTGGTACTTGTAAGTTGCCTGAGGCCTCTCTGTGAACTGACTCAACCCTGGCTATGTTGATCTGAAAGAGACCACCACTGACTGTAAGCTCCCTGAGGCTCCCCCTGCCCAGGCTCTTTTCTTCCCTATGTGCCATATGCTGTGGGCTTGAGCCTCTTCTAGAGATCTAGACTTGTAATCAGTCTGTTAATTGGAAGGTTAAACAGATGATGTCATTATTGGCACTAGAGAGGATTTATATAAGGAAAACATAAAACTTTTATCAAATTAAATGTCATGAGGTTATGATAGTAAACATTCAAAATTATAGACAATAAAACCACAAACTTTAGTTTTCCTCTTAGGAATTGGACCAGCCCTACACCAAAGATTCTGAACCTGAAGTCTGTGGTTGTACCTCATATCTTTAAATCCCTAAACCTGTGCAAATATTTGTATGAATTCTTTTTCCATTGAGCAATGGTCCAATTTTTATTGATACCTAAGAGAGTGTAGGCCCCCAACCCTTTCCTCGTACTGTTTTTTCATTGAGACAGAATGCTTGCTTTCTATTCAGGCCTTCTGCTAAACCTCTAACTTCCGTATCCCTAGGTTCACGACACCACTGCTTTTCTGAGTAATAAGACTTTTCAGTCACGTAATTGAGGAGTGCTGGAGCTGAAATACAAGCGCAGCAGAACCAGTATACCTTATGTTTTGGGTTGCTCTGTTCTACAGCATCACGTTTTGGGCAGACAGCCTTTTTAGTTGCACTATTATTGCCCTTTGAAGACTCATCTCTGTACAGTAACTGCTTCCTAAGCATGCTGCCTTCACCGTAGGCCAGTAGCCTTCCCAGCCCTGAAGCCTGGAAGCAACCTCTCCAGACTGCTCACTCAGGGTTTTCCCATTGCACAGCTGGCTGCGGGAAGCAGACCTTTATCGTAACTGTCTATTCTAGGCAGCACAAATGGACAAGCCTTGCATCTGGACCATCTCCAGGAAATCCATCCCAAGCCCTGAATGGTCCTGGCCCTGCTCCAAAACTGTACTAACCTCCCACAAATTGTGATTCCAGACACGTTTATACCTTGGCCCCCAGGATAATGGAAGCCACAAAAGAGGCAGAAATTAAAATGTCAGTCCAGCTGGGCCCACAATGTGGGCCAGCAATTACAATAGAACCAACTGTCTCTTGGGGCACCTGAGGGTAGCACGCCTGTGCTTTCCATAGTAGGAACAGAGTCATCCAGAGATATTTCCTACATGCTTAGCTACTGTAATTATGGTGTGCTACTTATCAACCAAGATTTATTTTAATGAGCAATTGGAAAAAATAGACCAAGTACAAAACAATCATGAGCACTTTGGTGACCTTTGCCACATACCTCCCAATGCCATTTTATAAAAACTAAACAACCCAAATTTTTGTTTGATGGAGGCTGTAAGACAAGATAGAGCATCATGATTCTCTACCAAGAAGAGTGAGGACCACTCATATCTTCCCAGTGACCTCAGGTCCTGAAAGGCAAGCATTGTACGATGCCATTGCAGATAGAAAGAGTATCCACAGCAAAGGTGACAGGTCTTAGAATAAGGGAAACCAAGGACATAGGGTGACATAGGGTTCAAGCTATGTAGACATCGAGAAATTGCCCATCTCAGTTTTCCCTTCCATTCCTTATAGCCCCGGCCATTGGCAGGTACCACTCATTTATCTAAAGCTGTCTGATGTTCTTTGTGCCTCTGAAGGTGCGGAGTTAAGTGCTTGCTCTGGCACATTTGAGAGTCTTTGTTAGGTCTGAAAGTGAGCACTCCACTTCTGGTGTGCAGAGAAGAAGAAGCGGCCTGCCCCCTCCCCCAAACAGCTCTTCAGCATGGAGAGGCAGTGGTCCAGTGAACAAAGAAAACCTGCCACCTCTCTCCCAGGAGCTCACCTGCCCCCTTGTATCTTCATGCAGGGTGGACACACAGTGTTGTGACACACCTGCTGCCCACGGTTTTACGGTTTTTGAACTTCCTTCTTCACTAGACTAGATGCTTTGTGAGGACAGTTCTCCCTATTGTCCTATCTTTAATATGAAAACTTTTGGGACAGAAGTATCAGCTCAGTGAGGTTCTAGTGACTATCACAGCAACCGTTGACTTCTTACTGGAGAGTGGGTTCATTGCCTGGCTTTGCTTGTTTATTTATTTATTGGTAGTTTTTGTTTTGTTTTGAGGCACCGTTTCTCTGTGTAGCCCTGGCTGTCCTGGAACTTACTCTGTAGACCAGGCTGGCCTCAAATGCAGTGCCTGCCTCTGCCTTCCAAGTGCTGTGATTAAAGATGTGTGTGTGTGCCACTACTGCCCAGCATGCCTGGGTGTTTTTAATGCTCATGGTGGCACACTGCAGTTTATTTGTGTGTGACCTCAGTGTTGACTATAACTTGGAAGAAAAGAGTGAGTGGTAGCGTGCAGTGAATTACAACACCTCTCTTGTGCTGTACTCTGTCTGCTGCAGGGACCTCTAACACAGTGCTTCTCAGCCTTCCTGATGCTGCAACCCTTTATACAGTTCTTCATATTGTGGTGACCCCCAACTATAACATTATTTTCATTTCTACTTCATAACTAATTTTACCACTGCTATAAATTGTAATGTAAATATCTATGTTTTCTGATGGTTTTAGGTGACCACTATGAAAACGTCATTTGACACTCAAAGGACTCACAAGCCACAGGGTGAGACTTGCTGCTCTAGGAGGTTGGGGGTGGGTATCGTTGCTGCAGGCCCTTCTCTAGTACAGTGGGTCCAGCACTTATAATCCTTCTGTTTCTCCAGGGAATCATCTTCTTCAGGGCCAAGAGACCTGCTTCAGCCATAATCCCAGCTGGGGTTGCCAGAGAGACCTGCAACAGGGAGCTTACTGGCTTTGCTTGGACCTGTGGGGTCTTTACACTGAAGCCATATGGGAGGAAAAGGGTTTTGAGAGCAAGGAAAGAAAAAGAGGGATAAGAGGTCCTTTAGACACCAGGAGACCTGAAAAAAATCTTCCATGGCTTTAATGTTGGTTGCTATAATAATAAAGTGAATCCCAAAACCATATGGCTTTATACTTTTCTAAGAAAGAGATCATTTAGAAGACTCACAAAGGAACTAGCTTTTGGTAAATCATAGTCTTACTAGGAATTCATCATTTTACTGGGCTGACATCTCCTGGAGCTACAGGTAACTCACATCGTATAATACTGCTTCAATCTGACAGCTCGGCATGGAGACAATGATTAGGACTTACTTGTTCCTTCTGTCATTCAATAAGTATTTATTGAGTGCTCACTAGGTATAGGTAGCTCTTTTCTCCAGTTACATATTTAGGCCTTTGAGCTGTGCCTCACATCAAAGGGATTCTGGACCATTCCTTCCATAGAGGGATCCACTGTGCACATTGTCCTTTTGAACTGTGCGTAGAGCACAGTGCACAAAGACAATGGCATCGACTCATTTGTGTTACACTTTTCTTAAGTGTCAGTCATATACTAGACCTAAAGATGACAAGGATGAAAGACACTGCGTTGTGCTCAGAGTTCTCTGGACCCATGGGAATGGGTTGCTGTAGGAGTAAGTTAGAGGCACACAGAGCAGAACCCAAGTGGCCCTTGGAGAGGGGAACCATTCAGGTGCCTTCACATGGGAAGGGGAGTCCGGATAGGAGTGTGGGCTTTTGACAGTGTCTGCGGCAGGGAAAGGGTGCTCCATGAAGGGTCTGAGGTAAAGTTAAAGAGGAAAAGAACAGTCAAAGCAAGAGTCGACAAGGTGAAAGAGGGTCAAGAAGGCACCAGACAAAGCTCAAGAGAGCCCAAAATGCTATACTGGAAAGGTGGATGTTTTTTCTGTACGGTTACATGGAGTCTGAAAGTTTTCAAAAGAGGTGGGGTTAGCATGCTTGGCTTTACATTTGGGGAAGCTTGTTTGATAGTATCAGACCTCTAGAAATGAAGGTTTGAGACCAACTAGGAGACTTAATGGTTTGAGGGAAGGGCATTCTACTAAGATAGTAGCTGACTCTGTAGGAAGAAGGGAGTGGTCAAGGGAGTGGAGGCATGCAGACAGCTGGGCTACAGGCCTTTGCTGCTCAAAGTGCATCAGAAGGTTT
>JADRCD010155778.1:0-16219 GCA_019843815.1 Montemys delectorum | reverse complement strand
GATGGATGGATGGATGGATGGATGGATGGATGGATGGATGGATGGATATTTGGAAGCATAGTTGAAAGGATGGCTAATAGATAAATGGCAGTCACAGAACATACAACTGAGAATAGACAATCTCTGCAGCAAATGTGTGTGGAAACTGATATCTGTAAGTAGAATGAAGTAGGACCCTTCTACAGTTCAAAGTGAAATATCCCCATGAGGCTCAGGTGTTTTGATGCCTGGTCTCCAGATGGTGCTTTTAGGAACGTGGAGCCTAAGTAGAAGAAGTACATAGCTATGAAGTGGGCCCTATGGATTCCAGCCTGGCCTTGATGCCCACCCAGGCTCTCTGCTTCCTGACTTGTTCTTTGGAACAAGCACCTCTTTTTCTCACAAATACAGCTTCAAGCTGCCCCTGCCATCACAAGGAGAAGAAAATAAATTCATGTTATCTTAAGCTGTTTCTGTCAGGTATTCCATCCCAGTGAAAAGAAAAGTAAATAGTACTGACCCATATCATCTCATTTCCAAACACGAAATAAAATTAAATAGATTGAGCACTTACATAGAACATCTCACACTGTGGTGTTACTAGATAAGATAACTGCATTGATCTCAGGGGAAAAATGACCTAGTTTTCATACCAAAATCACAAGCAGCAAAAGCAACAATGAATGAGTGGAATAGCATCCGAGTCAAGCAGCTTCTTAGAGCAAAGATGAAGCTAGTGAAGAAGAGAAATGGTCCACAGATGGGAAAAAAGTATTTGAAATGTGTAGCTCAGATACAAACTGTGCAAGGAGCACGTAGAAGGAAGTGATGCAATCAGTAAGAAATGTATGTAGCCTTGGAGGTATGTCACCTCCATGTAAGCGTCTCCAAAGGAGACACATGGATAGAGAACAGACACATGAAAATTTCCAGTATCATTGTGCATCAAGAGATGCACACTGAAACCACAAGGGGATATTACCCATATTTATTAAATGACTTCTACCCACAAGACACTGGGAGGCAATGATGCAGAGAAGGAAACCACACACGTTGTTGGGAAAACAAATTATTATGGTCATTCTGAAAACTACTGTGGAGATTCCTTTGAAAACTGAAGACAGACTTCTATGAGGAACACAAATCCACTTTTGTAGACATATTGGAAGAAATTGCAATAAACATATGAAAGCGGTATCTGCATTCAAAGCTCATTCTGCACTATGGCCAGTAGCTAAGACAAGGAGACACTGAGTGTCTATTATCAGATAAATGGAGAGGGAGCACGTTTACAAATTTATACCATGGACTATTACACAAAAGAACTGACACATATTGGCATTTGTGACTCTATGGATCTGTGACTGAGTGGATAAACTTGTAGTGAAATAAGTCATCCATAGAAAGACAATATAATTTAATTTATAGGTTGAATCTAACAAAATCAAACTTATATAAGAAGCTATGAGAATGGTTATTAGCAAAGACTATGGAGGGAAGGGATGGGAAAAGAGAAGGTGTGGATCTGGACTATACTATGTTGATCAGACATGAACAAGCTTTCGTGAGCTTTACTGTAGAAATGGTGACTATGTGAATGCCTTGTGTATTTCAAACAATGAATCTGTTTTCAACAAAGCAAATTAAGTCTGAGGGAGTAGATTTATCAATCATCCTGTAAGCATTCCACATAATGAATATGTATGTAATATTATGCTATATCTCAAAAACATACATAATTATTTTACAATCCAAAATAAAAAGTTCAAAATGAAGGCCAATTCAGAGTATTTGGAATCTGCTGTTTAGCTGAGTGCATATGGAAGAGTAGAGAGCAAACATGACATTATGTTTTTATATTACTTTTTGGCAGCAACATTTTGGAAGAGGCAAGTAGATATGACATCTCCAACATACCTAGGGGGTGCAGAGTGAGAAACTAGCAGGAGATTGGTATCATGGGAAGTATCTACAAGCTCTGAAGAGTTATACAGAGGACCAAAGAGGAGACAGTCGACATTAAGAAAAGAAGAAGACAGACAAGCTGGCTATATTAGACATTTTTATAGTCAAGACTGACAGGAGTTAAGTTAATCCCTCTCATGTAATTATCAGTAAATTTTTTACAAGGTCTTAGGGGAGAAAAAGCAAGAAAGCATGTTAAATGCTTTATTGAAAAATGATAAATGTCTAAAGTTTTCAGATCATATTTTTATTTTCAAAGACAGGTGACATGTAGAACATATTTTGATAGAAACTTCTTTAAATGCATATTGGCTACTATTCACAGAATTGTATAAAAATAAAGCCATTTTTTTTCATATGTAAGGTGAACACCATAGCTTTTATTTTACTTCAATAATACAATTTAGTAAACTAAATAATTTCCCTGGAAAAAATCAGGCAATATAGAGGGTTCAAGATCCTAAAATTAATTTTTTAAATATTAAGCAGCTCATCATACAACCTCACCTTTTTTTTTTCTCATATGTACTATTTTTGCTTAGGAGAACTCTATAAACACAGAATCAAGACCTTTCTCTTATCAATGGAGTAATCAAAGAGCAGATTCAAACGTTTTGTCTTTGTAAAATGTATCTACCATTCTTTCCTTCATTGATTCTAGAATCCAGAGTCCGGTAGGAAGCTTAGGTAGCATGCCAAATGTCATTCAAAGGGACTAAGTTGGTAAGAAATGACAGGGTATGCATCGGCTCCAGACATGTACATAAAACGGGTTGTTATATTTATATGTCCATGAAGGAATTCTAGGGACACAAGCTCCAAAGTACTCCACCACTCACAACACTGATGCCAGCATCCTTTATGAGATAGAAAAGGCTTCCATCAGTTCCAGTTTACTCCTTATCACAGTTGATTTCTATTAAGAAGGAAAAGCTATTCTTCATTCTCATTTCCACTCGAACATTATTAAAGAGCTCGGCATTTGCTGCGGGGGAAAAAACTGCACATTATTTTTCATGACCTTCTCTCCCCTGACTAAGAAAATAATCCACTTAATGTGTCCAGGAGGACAATAACCCTACTGCTACACGAGGGCAGTACAGACTTCTAGGGAACAGAGCCATTTACAAAAACATTGAGGAGTTTGCCAAACACTGTAGGGTTTACAGGGCCATTGGTAATTACTGTGTATAATGCATTCTGAACCCACTGGCAGTGAGCTGGCTGATCTTTCTGGGCTGCGTCTTTCAACTGAATGCTGTTTGTTTTTTACATAACAAATGACAGAACGTTGGTCTATTTTGTATAAAAACTCAAAAGTGTTGTTTAGGTTATGACAAAATATGTCAATCAGCCACTATAAAACTCAAAATCAATTCAATAGACCTCACACATTATCATATTTGGAGCAACATACAAAGGCTATAGATGTCCTGTTGCTTACTTGCTTGAGCTTGGAGGAGTGGCTAATGAATTCTCTAGTACAACTGTTCTCAACCTGTGATTGCTATGCCTCTCGGGGTCAAATGACCCTTTCATATTGGTTGCCCAAAACCATCAAAAAAAAAAAAAAAACCTAGAAATTTATATCATGAGTTATAACAGCAAAATTACAGTTATGAAGTAGCAACAAAAATAACTTTATGTTTGGGGATTGTCTTAGGATTTTACTACTGGGAGGAGACACCATGACCACAGCCACTCTTATAAAGGAAAACATTTAATTTGGGCTGGCTTACAGGTTCAGATCTTTTAGTCCATTATTGCGATGGTGAGAAGCATGGCAGTAATCAGGTAGACATGGTGCTGGAGAAGGAGCTGACATTTCTACATCCAGAAGCTTCTGCAGGCGGCAGAAGCAACAGAGCCCCACAGTTGGTGGAGTTCGACCATAGGAGATCTCAAAGCCTACTCCCACAGTGACACACTGCCTCCAACAAAGTCATACCTCCCAATAGTGCCATGCCACTCTCTGAGTCAAGCATTCAAACACATGAGTCTATGGAGTCCAGACCTATTCAAACTACAAGGGTCACTGCAACATGAGGAACTTTATGAAAGAGTCACAGTATTAGGAATGTTGAGAACCATTGCTGTAGTAGCAGCTATTCCTAAAGTTGTATAAATCTAAATTTTTCTATCTGGAAGAGTGCTAGATGATTCCTAGGAAAATTCAGATACACACACACACACACACACACACACACACACACACACACATATATATATATATATATATATTAATCATATTTTTCAAAGCCATCTTTGAACTTACAACTTCCCTGTTGTTCTCTCTTTCATAGAAGAAAAGTCATTATATCTTCACTATTTTTACCTTTAGAGCTGGAATGTTCTCTAAAATAAAATACACATTTATTATTATTTCCTTACTATGAATCTGATAAGAGGCGAGAAAATCATGTGGCAGTTTGCATTCAGATAGTACACTGGCAAGGACTTTCTCAATCACGTGTGAGAACAAAACACTAAGGCCTGTTCTATATTGGTTCCCTAATGTGTTTTACAATCTACATCTTTCTTTGTCTGCCAAGATTTAAATCTAGTTTGATGTGGCCTTTGCATGGATCTCCGTCCCTCCATAGCTTCCCAATAGTCTCCACTGCAATAACTATAATTGTATTCAATATCAGTCACCCTTGGACACCAAAGGCATCTGGAAATCTTCACTTTATCCTCACAGCATGTAAGAGGGAGTATCTCCATAATATAGATTGACTAACCCTAGATCATGGAAAGTAAGTCTCAGTCAGGACTGCTCATGTGACAGGTGACTTATGAGTCACTCTGAATGTAAAATGCCCTATCTGCCCAATTATACACACACACACACACACACACACACACACACACGTACATACTTATAAACACCTATACACATGTATTCATACACACAGCACACATACACACACATGCACACACACATACTTACAAACACATAGACAAATGCATGCATCTGTACACATGCATACATACACATATACACAAATGTACAAACACATACATATGTATACACATAGACATATTCATATGCATAGCACACATACACACACTCACTCACATACCACACATGCATGCATGCAGGCAGGCACATAAACATACCCACACTCTCATGTTGGACACTTGGTCCCCAACATTGGTTCTCTCCTCAGAGGCTGTAAAATCTTTGATGCAGAAAGCATAGTTGCATATTATGTCACTGGAGACAGGCCTCTGTGGCTTATAGCTCACCTTGTTTCTAGTCCTCTCCTGCTAAGATGTATGGTGGTTCAGTGTCACATTAAGTTAAAACTATGCAGAACATTCGCCTTCCTGATAGTAATAGAAAGGTCTACTTTAACTCTGAACGCCTTTTGTTGAATACAGAGAGCACAGAATAATTATTTCCAGGCCTTAAAAAAATTCTGAACAAAAGGGAGGGGGGACGCAATAAGCAGATGAGAAAAGCATCATTAAGTGTATAAATTCAGGAACTGTGCACACGAGCTTGGTGATGAACAAGAGCGCCAGACATGACTGTGCAGGGAATAAAGGAGAGTACAAACACTGCTGCGAAGGGAAAGGCAGAACCAGGAGGAGGCTTCCTTGTCAATAACTACAGCAAGGGAGTATCTCAGAGAGTTGGAATGACTTGGCTAGTGTAGTTGAAGATCTCAGTAAGAGTCGCATGCAAATTCCATTCCTGGCTGCCTGACCCTGATCTAAACGTCCTAGATGAATTCCAAGCTGATTGTTCTGAAACTGCAATGTCTATAATAGTAAAGTCATTGCTACAAGATTTGAGAGCTATAGAATAAGTTGACTGCAGGGGGCTCCCTCTCCTCTCTGCACCTCCCTTCCACTCCCTCATTCATGGAGCTTATAAGTTATTCCTATAAACTGGTGATAAATTAGTTATGAAACTGGTAGTGTGTGGTTGTCTACATCAATAACGAAACAGCAAACAAGCAAAAAAAAAAGTGAAGATCAGAAGAAATACAACCTCAGTCACTTTCTATTAACTGAGTGTTCACTCATCCATTTGCTTAAATATTTATTTAATATCTGCCACATGCCAAGAACTGTGCTGCTGCATGCTCCGAGATGCATTGCAAAAAAAAAAAAGACATAAGTACAAAACTGGCTGGGAAAATAGATGCTACTCAAGTACAAAAAAAAAAAAAAAAAAAAAAAAAAGCTTGTGGCTATGATTTTTTATGATTTATATATTTATTTTATGTATGTGAGTACATTATCACTCTCTTCAGACACATCAGAAGAGGGCATCTTATTCCATTACAGATGGTTGTGAGCCACCATGTAGTTGCAGAAAATTGAGCTCAAGACCTCTGAAGTAGCAGTCAGTGCTCCTAACCACTGAGCCATCTCTCCAGACCCCATAGCAATGAGAAAAACAAACTATGAGCAGTAATAAAGAACTGTTGGGCAGGTGAGTGGTAAAGGCAGAGAAGTTTCTGTGAGAGCAACCTGGAGAGTTTAGCTGTGTCTCAAGGAGAATGTGCTCAACTCAAAGGCTGCCATTACCCTTCACCCCACCGCCAACCTTCCCATTCTCTAGTTCTAGAATTCTGTGGAGAATGTGCAGTTCTAACAACTTAGGTTGATACTGTTAATGTTATTGCACTAGGAGGCCTACGTGGAAAACCAGTGCTCTAGATCACAGCCCTGGAGGGAGTGGAAGGCAAGAGCCAAAGTTGAAGAACAAAGCAGGAGCTGAATGTCCTCACAAATGCTAGGTAATGGTACTCACATCTATTCTAGACTCAAGCTTGCTGAGATCGTGAAGAGAATATACATGATTAAGGCAATTATGAATCTCTGTCTCTGTCTGTCTCTGTCCATCCGTCTCTCTCTCTCTCTCTCTCTCTCTCTCTCTCTCTCTCTCTCTCTCTGTGTGTGTGTGTGTGTGTGTGTGTGTGTGTGTGTGTGTGTGTGTGCGCGCGCACAGGTATGTATATGGATGTATGTGGGCTGCAGGTGCATATATGAATGTGTTCATTTCCCATGTAATGTGCATCTGGATGTACTTGAAAACCAGTGGTCAATGTTGGCTATCTTCCGCCATTGCTCTGCACTTTTTTTGAAAGGGGGTCTTTTAAGGGATCTCACCAGTTTGGCTAGGATGGCTATTTAGGGAATCCCAGGAATCTGCCTATTTCCATATCTCTGGTGGTAAAACAGCCAATATCCACCATACCTATTGTTTAACTAGGTACAGGAGATCTAAACTCGGGTCCTCATGCTTGTGAGACAAGCACTTTACCAACTGAACCATCTCCCCCATCCAATGACAGCTACTCTCATGTTTCTGCAAAGAGGCCCCCTACTACCTGTTTCTAAGCCAAGAAAATACATGAAGTCCAGTCAGAGACTGGTAAGAGCCAACAGCTATATCAGACACTATTTCAGTAAACTATTCCTGAATTAACACAGTATATTTCATGCAAAGGACTGGATGTTACCATAGCACATTTAACAGCTAAAATAAAAGAGATTAAAGGGAGAAAACTGCCACCAAGCATACAGTGTTACATGAACTATGACAAGAACAGCATCTCTGTCAACAGACTGGAGGTTGAGGACACAATTCTTGTAAGAGGGGTTAACTCACATATAGAAATGATGTTACATAGCCGAGTGTGGTTTGAACCATTAAACTGGCTTCCAAAGGAAGATACCTTTATTAGTAGTTTTGGGTGTTAAGTAGGCAGAAAGTCATAGATGCTGATAGTTTGATAATTCTTAAAATTCAGTCTTCTTCTACGTCCTCTAGAAACTGCTGGAAGTGATCCACCCTAGGAGGCTACATCCAGAAATGCTCAGCATAGCTGAATAATTAGTTGCCTCACTATGGATGGACTACAGATCACAGCTTGAGAAATGCCCATGGAAGGTCTACTTCCCTGTTCAGGGAAAAACCCAGCTGGAGAATATTACACAAGTTTTGGCAGGAATACAAGAGTTTTTAAGGTTACTGGGGCCAGTACTGGACATTGCTTAAAAGTATCACTTTTAACCTTTCACAGTATTGTTAATCACATTTAAGTAGTAAGGAAAATGACACTCAGTGATGTAAAATATTTTTTCCAAATGCCAGTTACACAGAAAATTAGTTGTAGATCCAGAGTGTAAAATTGAGGGTTTGGCTGCAAAAACAGACAAACTTTACTCCGCTGTGTTTTGCAGAATACATTATCATAAAATGATTTCCTGGCCTCCATTGGTTCTCCTAAAGTACTAAATAATAATGGACTTAAAAAAAAAACTAATTATTTCCTTTGAATCTCCTTGGATGCCTGATAATATTCATGTGTTCTCGAAACCAAGTTTACAGATCAATATGTTTGACCAAGCCATTATACATTTGTCTCACAGACAGAATGAAGAGCAGAGATATACATTAACAAGACCATGTATCTGGGATCGAGGTACAGCTCAGTAGTGGCATGCTTGTCTATCATTCTTCTGCCTGCAATGCAAGATTAATTGTTTGATTAATAAGTAGATGATTAATAAAAGTTTAAAGACAGGACTCTAAAGGCTCATAATAAATATAGTTGATATAAGCCTCTGTAAGTCTCTCTAATCTATAATATAAATAGAATTAATACCTAAGAAATTATATATATATTATTTATATATTACTATATATACTTATATTCTTACATATATATGGGAGAGAGGGAGGAAGGAGTGTAGTGTTTTGCATCATTTTAATCAAGGAATCTAGCACCTGAAAGATATTTGATATATACTATGTTTATGAATATATTTGATATATACTATGTTTATGAATATATTCTTTGTTTATGAATTAAAACATTTAAGGAAATATAACATACTTGATAAAATAGAGTAAAATAAACATTGAGAACCAATGTATGTGAAAATGGTTAAGTCAATTGTAATCTTAGGACAAAAGAAATTAGATCATAGTACACAGAACTCTCTAGAAAAAAAGTCAGTTTTGATAATAGAAAAGAAACTGATATCAAAGAAATTCAACATCTAAGTAGCAATTTGATGGGTTGTTTAAATTTTTAATTGCTGTGATACAGAAATAATATTTCTTCTCAATTGCCTCTAAGACCAGTAGGTCAAGAGACAGTAAAATTATCTATAAAGGGGATTATAGAGATGGGTTAGCAGTTAAGAGCACTGGCAACTCTTCCAGAAGACCTGGGTTCAATTCTCACCATTGTCTATAACTCCTGTTCCAAGGGATCTGACACTCTTACAAAGATATAAATGCAGGCAAAATACTAAAGTACAGAACAAATAAATGAAAAAAATTTAGAAATGATCTATAAAAGAACAAAATATAAGTAGCTAGGGATTTGAAAGTCTTGGAGTCTCTCTTATACCACCTCAAGATGGCCATGATTACACACAAGCGGAAACCAACGATGTATACGTGGGCATGAGTTCTAATACAAGCTTATTTGTACATACTAAAATTTGTATTCTACATTCTGGCTATTGAGAAATATGCTTCATCTTTTGACTCTTTCCAACCAGAGGAAAATGAAGACAAACAACAAACAACAAACCCTTACCAGCCATTGGGATGTGCACCAGAAGTGTGGTGTGAGTAAACTTGGCTTAGAGGATGAGGGCAGCTTTCCAGTTCCCACCTAAGAATGATTCTCATAGGTGTGTGCAAATTCCAGAAAGACAGTTAAGACTGCACAGGAAACCAGGGAATACTCATCAGTTCAAAATCAGGGAAAGGGCTGAATGAAGGAAGGTATATATTTAGTCTTTCATATTATGTGAGAATGGATAGAATAATTTGTTAGCTACTACCATAAAAAGTATTTTCAGTAAAAACACAAGTTAGCAACTATTGAATGGTAAAGCAAAATTAGCTGACATCTAAGTCACCACTCAGTTGTTGTACTGAACTGGCACTGGGGAAGCTTGTAAAGGGATAAGGTGAGTCTAAGAACAGGGGAGTAGTCTATTTGCCTTACCATAGAGAAGTACTGAATCAGACACAAGCCCGAAGGAGCAAAGATGGCACAGAAAATCGAACATAATGTAAAGAACACACAGTCACTGAGAATACTGCCAGACTTTGGGTCAGACTCCTGGTGCAATTGTTCAAGGCCAATTCAACCATCATCAGTGTTCATGAGGCTGATGGAGGTGGCAGGAGAACAAGATGTTAACTTACATTTCTGCATTTCTAGGGATGCTGATGGACATGGGTTGCCTAACCAGATCAGGAAAGAGTGTGGTCACAGCAAATGCCCTGCCTCATCTCATTACTCAACACCTGTTAAACATGATTAACAGTTCTGGCTAATCGCATGGTAAGAGCATCTCTGGTTGTTATGGATCCCAAAGGTCTGCAACATTGACTTCATTTACATGTTTATCCTTTTACAAGGTCTCAGGAAAACATTGCCAAAATCTACTGAGTATTTTATGAACTTGAAGTTGATCAACTCAGAGCTTCAAACACCCCAGTATCTTCATACCCAGGGCAGGGAATGACGGGGATGTGAGCTTGTCTGATTAATTAATCTTGCAAAGCTTGGATTTTTTGGTGACAAAGGGACCTCGAGCTGCAGTGAATATTTTGAGGCTGCCATCTGTGTGTCTTAAACTGATTATTAGCCTTTGTAGTTTTGGATAAAAGATGGAGAATGTATTTAGAAAATAAATGCTCCAACATCCTTCTTCTTTCTCTCCTTAAGGCCAGCAAAATGGTCAAAATGGGAAATCTAAAAGTCTTCAGAAAAAATAATAAATGTTAGCTTAAAAATATCAAATATGAATACATTTTAAATATATAATATTTAAATAAGCACTAATACGTTAATATAATAAGTTCTTTAAAATACTTGCTCAGTATATTGTTGAATTACATAATATGTACACTATTTCTACTAAGTATTCAATATGTGTATCAAATACACATAGTTGACAACAACTTGATAAGCACAGTAATGGTGCATAGTTCTTGATTATTTCAATGGTTGTTAATGTAAATATTAATGAACTCTTTCCTAAAGTTAGTTCACTGAAAGTCATCTAATTATCCCCATCTACAGTTAATAACTGCGTAACTTACAATACATCCTGTGTAATAATCCTCAGCAGACACACACAATTCTTACTAACCTCACAGCAATCCAGGTAGCCATACAACAGCCCAGTCAACTTCTCCTCAGCACACAAAATTAACTTTATTTCTACTATAGAGCTTCAGTGAATAATCTTCTGTGTGTGTTGTGTAGATTTACATATATATGAATAGATGTATGTATATAATAGATTTGGATTCAAGTCATCTGAAAAACGCTATGTATTATTTCAACATATACTGAAACAGCCAAATTGCTCAGCAATAAATATGGATTCCAACATGTTTCCACATTCTAAGAAGCACTGGATGCTACTAAGTGGAACTTCTATCAGAGTAAGAAAATCTAACTGATTTTACTCAGCCAATCTCTGAGATGGATACTTCTTTCCTGGATCTTTACAGTTTTCCTTTTCTGCAAGACACTCATTCACAGCCGGTGCCCAATTTCCAGGGGTTGATTTGAAAAACCTTCCTTTATAGAAGCTCTTCTTTTCTTGATTTTCTGTGTAGGATTTACACAGTGATTCCACCTGACTAACTGGGGGGAGAGAGCACTTTAAGCCATCCTTTCCCTACTCCCATTGGATATTTGCTTTATTTACATTTCAAACGTTATACCCTTTCCCACCCACCCCAAAATCCCCATCCCATACTCCCTCCCCCTGCTTCTATGAGGGTGTTCCTCCACCCATTCACCCACTCCCACCTCCCCACCTTCAATTCCTCTACACTGGGGCATCTATGGAGCTTTCATGGGACAAAGGACCTCTTGTCCCATTGACGCATGGCAAGGCTATCCTCTGCAACATATGCAGCTGGATACGTGTGTACTCCTTTGTCGATAGCTTAGTCCCTGGGAGTTCTGGGGGGACTACTCGTTGATATTGGTGTTCTTCCTATGGGGTTGCAATCCCCTTCAAGTCCTTCTGTCATTTCTCTAACTCCTTTATTGGGGATGTGGTGCTCAGTCCAATGGTTAGCTGCAAGCATCCATCTCTATCTGTAAGGCTCTACCAGGGCCTCTTAGGAGACAGCCATATCTGGCTCCTTTCAGCATGCACTTCTTAGTGTCTACAATAGTGTCTGGGTTTGGTAACTGTATATGGGATGAATCCCCAGGTGGGAAAGTCTCTGGATGGCCTTTCCTTCAGTCTCTGCTCTACAAATTGTCTCCATATTTGCTCCTATGAGTATTTTGTTCTCCTTCTAAGAAGGACTGAAACGCCCACACTTTGTTCTTACTTCTTATTGAGCTTTATGTGGCCTATGAATTGTATCTTGGTTATTTGGAGCTTTTGGGCTAAAATCCACTTATCAGTGAGTGCATACCATGTGTGTTCTTTTGGGATTTGGTTACCTTATGATAATATTTTCTAGTTCTATCCATTTGCCTAAGATTTTCATGAATTCATCATTTTTAATAGCTGAGTAGTACTCCATTGTGTAAATGTACCACAATTTCTGCATCCATTCCTCTATTGAAGGACATTTGGATTCTTTACAGCTCCTGGCTATTATAAATAAGGCTGCTATGAACATAGTGGAGCATGTGTCTTATTACATGTTGGAGCATCTTCTGGGTATATATCCAGGAGGGGTATTGCTGGGTCCTCAGGTAGTACTAGGTCCAATTTTCTGAGGAAACGCCAGACTGATTTCCAGAGTGGTTGTACCAGCTTGCATTCCCACCAGCAAGGGAGGAGTGTTCCTCTTTCTCCACATCCTCATCAGCATCTGCTGTCACCTGAGTTTTTGATTTTAGCCATTCTGACTGGTGTGAGGTGATAAACACCTTCAGTAAAGTAGCTGGATATAAAATTAACTCAAACAAATCAGTATCCTTCCTCTACTCAAACGATAAACAGGCTGAGAAAGAAATTATGGAAACAGGACCCTTCACAATAGTCACAAATAATATAAAATACCTTGGTGTGACTCTAACTAAGCAAGAGAAAGATCTGTATGATAAGAACTTCAAGTCTCTGAAAAAAGAAATCGAAGAAGACCTCAGAAGACGGAAAGATCTCCCATACTCATGGATTGGCAGGATTAATATAGTAAAAATGACCATCTTGTCAAAATCAATCTACAGATTCAATTCATTCCCCATTAAAATTCCAAATCAGTTCTTCACAGAGTTAGAAAGAGCAATTTGCAAATTCATTTAGAATAATAAAAAACCCAGGATATCGAAAACTATTGTTAACAATAAAAGAACGTCTGGTGGAATTACCATCCCTGACTTCAAGCTGTACTGCAGAGCAATTGTGAATAAAAACTGCTTGTTATTGGTACAGTGACAGGCAGGTAGATCAATGAAATAGAAGTTAAGACCCAGAAATGAACCCACACACCTATGGTCACTTGATCTTTGACAAAGGAACTAAAACCAACCAGTGGAAAAAGAGACAGTATTTTCAGCAAATGGTGCTGGCTAAACTGGTAGTCAGCATGTAGAATGCAAATCAACCCATTCTTCTTTCTTTGTACAAAGCTCAAGTCCAAGTCGTTCAAGGACCTCCACATAAAACCAGATACATTGAAACTTATAGAGGAGAAAGTGGGCTAGAGCCTCAAAAATATGGGCACAGGGGAAAAATTCCTGAACAGAACACCAATGGCTTATGCTCTAAGATCAAGAATCAACAAATGGGACCTTATAAAATTACAAAGCTTCTGTAAGGCAAAGGACACTTTCAATAGGACAAAAAGGCAACCAACAGCTTGGGAAAAGATCTTTACCAACCCTACATCCAATAGAGAGCTAACATCCAATTTATACACAAAATTCAATAAGTTAGACCCCAGAGAATCAAATAACCCAATTAAAAAATGACGTACAGAGCTAAACAAAGAATTTTCAACTGAGGAATATTGAATAGTTGAGAAGCACCTAAAGAAATGTTCAACATCCTTAGTCATTAGGGAAATGCAAATCAAAACTTCAAGCCATTCTTGAGGCCAGTCTGCCTCACACACTTTGTACCTGAGGGTCCATGTCCCCAACACACACACTTTACATTACCACCAATTCTTGCAACTACTGCTTTCATCTGTCTCCCAACACTCCTGTTATCATAGCTACCTCCATAAAGAACTAAAATTTCTCCTCACCCTTGCCATTTTTTTTCAAAGTGAGAATAAAGCTTGGACTGAAGACCGTTTTGATGAGATGGCTAGAAAAACTGCTTTTCTTCATTGGCATTTTGAAAATATTGCTCGGGTGTTTTGGGGCCCATTTGTTTCTACTGCCTCCATCTATCTTTGCTTTATGGCTTTTGGCTGCTGCTGCTTTAAGTCCGTGTACAGTTCTGCTCCACTCTGACTCTGTAGCTGCCAGTCTGGGTCTGGTTTCACTGATTTACTATACCTAACCTCATTCCTCCTCTGGATTCTGAACCCTAACTGAAAAAGACACTGCCAGCTCAGAGATGCATTCATTTATCGACTGAACAAACTTTAGTTCAATAAACATTTTAGCCTAAGTGAGTTCATTTCCAGTAGCACAGATGTTTTCAAATCAGTTCAGATGGTAAGACTCAGGAATTTTTGTGGTTTTCTAACTACAGTTAGGTATTGAAACAGATACATTTGTATTGGGGAAAAATCACAATGCTAATAAGTGTAATTATAACATAAATTATTGTTTTATTTATGGTATAGTAGTAATTCTATTTAAGTGATGGATATGATATTTACTATATAGAGAATAATAGTAAAATTTAAGATACCAAGTCCAGAAATAAAGTTTTTGAAAGATATTTTTAAAAAATTTTTCTCATTAATTCCAATTTGCAGTATTTTGCTTGTTTGGAAGTTGGCATCAAATACTAAAGAAATTAGTAAGGGTGGTTCAAGACATATTTTCCCTGGTAAATTAATAAAGTACAGTTGATAGTCTAGGTGATAGACACATAAAATTAAAATAAATGAATCTTTTTATAAGATGTTAACATAAAGAGACTGGCTTAGAAGCTGTTGTCATGTTCCTTCACATAAAACTACCTGACCTATAGCAAGGTGGCGGACAAGCAGCAACAGGCAATGGGGCATTCTCTGAGAGGCATTTTAGAGGGATAACTAACAGAATTTGCTAGAGAAAACAACATTAAGGCTTATCTTGGCTTCTTAAATTTTCTGACCATTTGTCAGTGGCACCAATTAAAATCTCAACCTGGTTTATTCATGCACATGTGTGGCAGACCTTCTGCTCTGACTTTCCAAATATGACTACCATTTTCAAATGAGATTCTTGTTATTCATATGTCTCAAAGTATAAATATTGACATCTTGGCAATATTCTGATTATGTATGTACAAAAGTGGTATGCTATATATGGAGAAAATAGCCAAGAAGTTGGTTAACTCTCTGAGAATCTACAGCAGTATGATATGGGATCAGATGAAATGTATCCATTTTGGAGATGTCCCCAACCCAAAAACTTAGAAGTGTATCCACTTTAGATCTTATCTGTGGTTTTCAAAGCCCTTCTCCTGGTTTATCATATTTGACATATCTAAAAAGAGTCAAAATTGGACTGTTATGCATTGCTGTTATTTTTGTTGTTGATGCTTTTGCTGAAGGACAATCAATTGTGATTTGCATTAACTCAAGGGCAACGTTTAAAAGACAGTTTCAGTTAACTAAGATTGAAGCTGGCATGTCTCCCTCACGAGGTATGGAGCATAGCAATAGCTTTCATTTCTCAGCTGAGCAAAAGGTTAAGTCTGTCAGACATCATACCACTTATAACTCTAATATTTTCCACAGATGCTAGCTCAGTTGATCATCTCATAATTAAAAAAAAAATCACAATTCAATACCCTAAAATGTAGCATTGGTTTTTCCATTAAAAAAAAAGATGGGGACCCAATTCTTCTGCCTGGTCTACAGTCATCTTCACTTAAGGACTTTGAACCAAGTACATCTACTTTCCCTTTTTTACTGAAAGTATTTTGTATTTTCCCTCTTTATTGTCCTAAAATTCAATCTTCTACTCATATAATCTGCCCATGCTCATAACTTAAAAGTTGTAATACCTTAACTTTAATGTCAAGGAGAAATTACTAGAAATGAAGAGAATAAGAGAGCAGAAGCTCTTGTTCTCCTTCATGACCTTGGAGAATATGCAGCACACTAAAGATTACATCTGTGACTGTGGAA
>JADRCD010155777.1:0-18749 GCA_019843815.1 Montemys delectorum | reverse complement strand
GTGTGTGTGTGTGTGTGTGTGTGTGTGTGTGTGTGTGTGTGTGTGTTAGATCCAGCTCCTGCATGCTCTTTGGTTGGTGGTTCAGTCTCTGTGAGCCCACATGGGCCCAGGTTAGTTGACTCCGTAGGTCTTCTCATGGTGCCCTTGACCCCTCCGGCTCCCTCAATTCTAACCCCCACTTTTCTATAAGACCACCTGAGCTCTGCCTGATGTTTAGCTATGGATCTCTGCATTTTTTTCCCCTTCACTTCTGGATGAAGCCTCTCAGGAGACAGTTATGCTAGGTTCCTGTCTGCAAATTCTATCAGAGAATTCCTACAGCTGATAAACACCTTTAGCAAAGTGGCTGGATACAAAAATCAACTGAAAAAAAAAATCAGTAACCCTCCTTTACACAGATGATATGAGGGCTGAGAAAGAAATTGAGGAAACAACACTCTTTTTAATAGCCACAAATAATATAAAATATCTTGGTGTAACTCTAACCAACCAAGTGAAAGACCTGTATGACAAGAACTTCAAGCTCCAGTGAAAGAAATTGAGGAAGATATCAAGATGGAAAGATCTCCCATGCTCATGGACTGGCAGGATTAACATAGTAAAAATGGCCATCTTGCCAAAAGCAATCTACAGATTCAATGCAATTCCCATCCAAATTCCAATACCATTCTTTATAGGCCTTGAAAAAGCAATTCTCAACTTCATATGGAAAAACAAAAGTCCCAGGATAGCTAAAACGATCCTGTACAATAAAAGAACTTCTGAAGGTATAGCCATCCTTGATCTCAGCTGTGCTACAGAGCAATAGTGATAAAAACCACAGGGTATTGGTATAGAATCAGACCAGTTGATTAATGGAATAGAATTGAAGAGAGAGAAATAAACCCACACATCTATGGACGCTTGATATTTGACAAAGGAGCCAAAACCATACAATGGAAAAATGAAAACATCGTTAACAAATGGTGCTGGTCTAACTGGATGTCTGCATGTAGAAAAATGAAAATAGATCCACATCTATCACCCTGCACAAAACTCAACTCCAAGAGGATCAAAGACTTCAGCATAAAACCAGATGTACTAAATAGAAAGTGGGGAACTGCCTTGAACTCATTGACACAGTTGACAAATTCCTGAACAGAACACCAATAGCTCAGGCACTAAGATCTACAATTAATAAATGAGACCTCATGAAACGGAAAAGCCTTTTGCAAGGTCAAGGATACCATCAACAGGACAAAACTGCAGCCTACAGAATAGGAAAAGATCTTCACCAACCCTGCATCTGACAGAGGACTAAAACCCAAACTATATAAAGAACTCAAGAAATTAGACAACAAATCAAAGAACCCAATTTTAAAAATGGGGTACAGAACTAAACAGAGAATTCTCAACAGAGGAATCTCGAATGGCCAAGAAACACTTAAAGAAATGTTCAGATTCAATTCTTAGCACCCACATTGCAACTTACGGCCAACTGTAACTACAGTTCCTGTGGACCTGTTGCCCTCTTCTGGACTCTGAGAGTACCACATGCACGTGGTGCACAGAAGTACATGCAGGTAAATAAATTACTCCTACACATACCATAAAAACTAAAATGGGGACTGGTGAGATGGCTCAATGGTTAAGAGCACTGGCTCTTCCAGAGGTTCCAAGTTCAATTCCCAGCAACCACATGGTGGCTAACAACCATCTATAATGTGATCTGTAATGGATCTGATGCCCTCTTCTGGTGTGTCTGAAGACAGCTACAGTGTATTCATACAAATAAAATAAATAAAATTTTTAAAAAAACTAAAATGAACGAACAAAAAAATCTGGAATAGAGGTGTGCTTTTTGTTATTGTAATAAGGTTTTTCATCCCACCTTAGCTGACAGAATAGGAAAATATATGTGTCTACATAAACTATCTGATTATTTTGTGTGTACCCATCTGTCCCTGTAGCAAGCTAAAGTTGATTCCATACCTGTCTCTCTAACACTAAGCCATCATTGGGTGAACAGTCCCAGCCTTTTCCTTATCTGTAATTTTCACTCTGTTAGAAAGCTGACTCTCTCCCTCCATGTCCAGTCGCTTCACTGTTAGAATATGTAAACCGTAGTTTTAGAGCATACGCTCTTAGAGAAAGCGATTATTTTCAAATGTATTTTAAAAATGTTATGTGTATGAGTGAATAACACTTCTGAAAAGTCATGTTGGAGTTTGATCACCGTTATGCGGGCTGAGGAGGGTGGAGGGTCCATGTAACTGCCGTGTTTACAGGTGGGGCCTTTAGGAGAAGGTTAGGATGAGGAAAGGTCACCAAAGAAGTCATTGCTGAATAGTGCTTGGCCTCATGACAGAAATCAGAAAACACACCCATAAACACACACACACACACACACACACACACACACACACACACACATGTATTCGTGCACTCCATATCTCTCACTACGTGTTCATCTACACCACTTTGGGACTCTGCCAACCAGAAAGCTATCACTTGACACTGAACCATTACTAGAAGCCATAACAAATGACCCAGGTTATAAGCAACTGACCCCAGGGGGCATGCCAGTGTCTGGAAAGCCTAGGCAGCTAGCATGGCTGTAGACCTCAGACAACAGTTTCTCTGTGTATGATGGCTGACGATCGTCACTGAAACTTGGTGGGGCTTAGCGTTCCTATAGAAGCAGTCCCCTTGGCATGTTTGTTGGGGATTTTCTAGATTGAGTTGTGGGCTGGAGAGATGGCTCAGTGTTCTTACAGAGGACCTGGGTCCAATTCCCAGCATCCTCCTAGTAGCTTACAATCAGGGGAACGTCAGTGGGCACCAAGCGTGCACAGGGTGCACAGACAAACAAAATATTCATATGCATAAAAATGAAATGAATCTAAGAACAACAAGAAGGAATTTATCTTGACTGAGATGAATTGAGAAAAGTCTTCCTAAATGTGGGTGGCGCCAATCCCTGGGCTGGAATCCTGGACAGACTACAAAGGACAAAGCGAGCTGAGCCCCATTGAGCCCCAGAAAGACACAAGTACTCTGTGCCTGAGTGCTGACCTACTGCGGCTAGCTACCCAACCTACATCCCTACTACTAGGCCTCCCCTGTCGTGATGTACTTGGAACCTTTCTTAAATTGGGCACTAGGATAAACCTCTCTTCCCTTCCCTTACTTCTTCTAACAGGAATGAGAAAAGTCAGTCACATCGGGTGCCAGGCTGGAGAGCAGGTGTCCAAGCTGGTCCTGTCTTCACTACACATGCAAAGTCATGTATCTAGATTGCTCAGGATTAGGGGCCAGTGATAGCCCAGCTTACTCTGGGGCAGGATTTCTAAGCTCACATGCTTCGTGCCATCCTTCCGCCCCTCCACTCTCGGTTCCCCCAGCTGAATCCTCACGCCACTCAACAATGCCTGCCGCTCAGCTGCCGAGTTCCTGCCAAGGCTTGAGGGGAGCCACCCCTCAACATACTAAAGGGGAATCCCAACCAACATGCATATATCCACAGAGGCTCTTCTGTCGGGGAAGCCCACGAGAGAAGGAACTATTCCATTAACAATTTCATTTTTGTTGGAGTTGATCCATGTCTCTATATTGTCATAGAAATCCAATAGGAAACTTCCATTTTAAAAGAGAGGAGATGTATAATTAAAAAGAAATAAAAGCAGCTCAGCAGAGGCTGAACTTAGAGACTGGGAGACCCAGAGTAGACCAAGAGACTTGAACTACCAAGGAGCAAACACCACCAGACAGAAACTGTGCCCCAGAGAGATGATCCTGGCTGCCACGTGTGAGAAGAGGCTGGGCATTCCTGTCTTAAGAGAAAGACAGAGAGTTGGGGACCTATGGGACCAAAGGAGGGTCTTGACCATGCAAGGCTGCATGTGTAGGTGTCAGCTGGTAGGGGCCCTGATCTGGAGAACTGTTGCTTAAAGTGTTAGAAGCAAGAAGTGGGTCCCCAGGGTAGGAGAGTCCTGTCTACTTTGGGTCCCTACAGGTCTGCAGCTCTGGGAAGAAGTGACTCTCTGCAATGTGGTCACCTCAGGTGTAATATCCAGCAATCAGAGGAGGAGAGAACTTTTAACTTTTTCTTGGAGGTTAGGCCCTCAGCCATTCAAAATACTCAGTTGGGATCCAGATTGGCTTTTTATTGGGCGCATTTCTTCTGATCGCAAACATGATGGGTGTTTATTGCATGAATTTTGGAAGCAGAGAAAAGCAAATGAGAAATTAAAATGGACCCGCATCATCCTTCCACCTAGCTAGACTCGTTTATCAGTCAGACATTTTTATTTCCCAGCCTTTGGAAAATTATAGACTGTAAAAAAGAGAAGGGAGAACGCATTTGGATATTGGGAATCAGGACAGGGTGAGGTTCGAGCCGCCACCCACACAGACTGGGAGCACACTGAACAGACGGAAAGCAATCCTGCCACGAGAATCCTCTGCAACTCAGAGGAGAAACTGAGGTTGGAAGATGGCTGTGGAGAGGTCAGAAACGGGTGAGGCACTCAGAGTTTTACAACCAAACAGGACCAGCAAGAAGCTTGAGCCTCCAGCCTACAGGAACTGCACACAAAGCTCTCGGATGAGTGAACATTTCCATCCCCCATTCCAAGTTCAACACCATGGTGACAGTTTCTGGCTCTGGGTGGACACTCTTTTGCTGATCTGAGCTATCACCGTCACAGCTGAATTCATGTTTCTGGAGAAGGGACACTAACAGGCAGCGTCCTTGTCACAGCTTTACTGGCAGGCTTGAGAGTAGGAAACGTGGTCCCCAGTAACCACCTTTCTGTCATTTTATTTTCTCCGTGTGTGTACATTCATATATGTGACTGTGGGCATTCCATAGTATAATGCATCTATGGAGATCAGGAGATAACTTCAGGTACTGGTGCTTGCAGGTCCAAGGACAACCTCAGGTGCCAGTCCTCACCTTCCACATTGTTGCTTTTGTCATTTTGTTTGATTTCCTTTATTCATTGTACATTTCTATTTCCAAAGAAATGCTTACATCCACCTCTGACCAACCCAGCCTTGGCCAGCATACATCTTTGCTTACCTTGCTAAGGTCACACCCACGAATGCCCAGCTGTCTAAGTGGGCATGTTGGGGCACAAATATTTACCAGATTGGTTTGGGTCCCTGCATTATCTTTCATTTGACAAAATGTTTATGTAGACATTCTTTCATTGTTAGTAAAAATGGTTTACATGTATGTGGTGTTTTCTAGGAAGAACTGCCTAAGAATTTTATATACAATAGTTAAGATCCTAACACTTGTATTTAACAGACGAGGAAGATGGATCCCAGAGAGCTTAAGCAAGGTATAGGTTATACAGCTTGTGTGTGTTGGAGTTGGGACTGCAGCAGACTCAGTCAGTGTGGAAGCTGAAGCTGTAGCAATTCTTATGGACAAGGGCAGACTTGATGATGGAATCCAGATGAGCTGGCTTTAGAGTCTGCATATTTTCTACCTCTAGTCTATTGGTAAAAAGCATTTGGATCTTCAAATCACTTTATTTGAAGAGCTCAAATGACAGAGAAAATATAATTCATATCCTCTGATGATCCGTTTCAATTGTCAACTGGACACATTCTAGGCTTACCTGGGAAGAGAGTCTGTAAGGAATTGTTAGATCAGGTTGTCCTGTGGATATGAGTGGGGGATTGTCTTGATTGTGAAATGAGGTGGGCAGCCCTTCCCTGAATGTGGCTAGCGTTTTACCTGCTGGGAAGAGCGCTGGATGCAACAGCCAGCAGAAAGGCCCAATGTGCGTCTTCATTTCTCTTCATTCTTGAGTGAAATGTGACTAGCTGTCTTGATTCCTTCCACTTAGACTCTCCATCAACAGTGGCATGGAATTGCAAAGAAACACCTTCCTTCCCTAAATTGATTTTGGCCAGGATATTTTATCACAGAAACAGAAAGCAAAACCAAACCAAACCATCTCAGCCAATGAAAGAGCATTTGAAGTAGACTGACTTTTTTTTTTTAAAGCTCTCTCCCTCCTCCTTTATCTCCGTGTGTGTGTGTGTGTGTGTGTGTGTGTGTGTGTGTGTGTGAGAGAGAGAGAGAGAGAGAGAGAGAGAGAGAGAGAGAGAGAGAGAGAGAGAGAGAGAGAGATCTGACAGGCAGGCAGGCAGTCAGGCAGACAGACAGACAGATAAACATGTGTGTGCCAGTGTCTAAGAAGGAGGTCAGAAGAAGCCATTGGATCTTATTGGAACTGGGGTTACAGGTGTTTGTGGACCAGCACATGTAGATGCTGGAACCAAACCCAAGTTCCCTGGAAGAACAGCAGCCATTGTTCTTAACTGCTGAGTTGTCTCTCCAGCCCCACATCGCTATTTTCTTTCCTCCCTGAGACACGGTGGACTTCAGAATCACTCATTCCTTGACAGAAGGTGCAGCTGAGCTCAGAACACAGTCTGCTGTTGGTTTTGTTCTCTGCATTCATAGCACAAGTGAGTCACTGGGATTCTGGGCAACTCTTTCTTCTCTTTTGTCTCTGACAGTTGTCATGGACAAGGACAGAGACAAGGAAGAAGTCTTACGATCTAGAGCTTTTTCTCATTTGCTGTCCACAGTGCCAGGGCCCCACCAAGCACTCATCAGAGGGACTGTCTTGGGGAGAGCCCAGTGTCCTAATACCAACACCCCACTTATCAGCAAGAATGAACTTTGCAGGTTGATCAAAAATGAACTTAGCTTTCAAGGAGGGCTCCTGATGAGCAGGAGAACACCAGTGTCTCCATGAAAAACAAAAAACAAAAAACAAAAAATTGGAGGACGACCAATCCAAAGTAATGGTATTTAAGACTTAAGTTATGGAAACTGTACTGTATATTTACACAAACTACTAAAAACTTCCGAAGACCATCCTTCCACCATAAATTGCCTTTCTATAGCTTTTGAGTGCCCAGGTGCCTTTAAATAGCAGGAAGTGGCAGGCCTGGTTTTCTCTGTTTCTGGCTTCCTATAATAGTTGTCCTGAGAAATTCTAGCTACTAACAGAAAAGGCTCTAAACAACCCTAGGCTACTATTACAGACAATGTTATTTAGAACTTTTTTTTCTCTTTCTTTGGTTTTTTGAGACAGAGTTTCTCTGTGTAGCCTTGGCAGTCCTGGAACTCACTCTGTAGATGAGGCTGGCCTTGAACTCAGAAATCCACCTGCCTCTGCCTCCCAAGTGCTGGGATTAAAGGCATGCACCACCATGGCCCAGCTGAAAAATATTTTTCAAAACCTTACAGTGGGAACAGAAGAAGAAGCTCTGATGCTGGTGGGGTGGGATAGTTCCTGGTGCCAACTCCTCCCTAAGAGGTTTATAAACTCTGAACAAAATGTGAAAAAAAAGAAAGTATATATCTGGAAGCATTGGGAGCAACTGAGGCAGACAGAGAAGTTGGGATTGGCTTTTGGAAGGAGGAACTCCACTGGGTAAGACCAGGCCTATACTGCCTTCCCAAGGCCATTCCATAATGTTGGCAGAAAAGAGGTGACAGGGCACAGAACATAGACAACCACGGTGGTTAGCAATGGTGGGGGCAGGGTTCTGGAAGTGCTTAAAAGTTTTAAATGTGAGTTGATATGTCATCTCTCACCTACCAATTAGGAGACATAATTCAGAGTTTGAATCTTGCCAACTTTTCCAAAAGAACCTTTGAAATGCCCTGGGCAAGTCATAAGATCCTAGGGCACATTATACTGAGGGACAAGAGACCACCATGTCCCAGGGATTGAGTTTTTCTCTTAATCTAAGGAGAAACATTGAGCAAGGCTACATTAAAAGACTGCAAAGCCAGACTTCTACATCTTCAAGGTGATATCCATAAATAACTACCTGATGATGTCAAAGAAAGACAGGATCCAGACTCTCTGCTTCTATTGTCATGAGGAACAGCATTAATAAGAAGTTTTGGGTATTCGAGAAAAAGGTTTTAAAGTGATTTATATTCAAGGGGAAAACACAATGACACAAAAGCCAAATTATATCATATGTTGGAATAACTAGATAAGAGCTTTTGTTTTCCTCTGGTGCTTAGGTTTAAATCCAGGGCCAGGCACATGCTAAACTACTCTAGCACTGAGCTAATTGCTCAGCCCCATAAAAACATTTAAGTAGCAATTATATGTTTAAAGTACATAAGTGAAAACATAGCCATAATGAGTAAACAAATGGAGAATTGGAGACAGCAATGGATATGTGTGAATGTATATATTTATATATGTAATACATCCACTTATATTATATATACATTCATGCATATCCATTTATATAATATATATACAATATATACACATTTATATATGTCCATTTATATAATATATGTACATATATGCTATATATTCATTTTAAGGTTATTATATAAAATCATGGGTTTCAGTGTAGTATCTTCACTCATATTATATGCATTAAACTTTGCTCTCATTGCCCCCCTCCCACACTGTTTGCTCAGCACCTTCCCACCTCCAGCTGGGTCCTCTCCTTTCCACACACAGTCTCCTATCTGCTTTCTTATCACATGTGTTCCATTATCCTCTTTATTCCCCACTGTATTAGCAATACATTTTTAAAAGAATCCAGTGGAAGTTCCAGAGCTGACAACAAAATATAAAATAACAGCAACATTTTAAATCTTCAAATGAAAATTAAGCAATATGTATTTAGAAGTAAAAATCCCAACCAATAAAATACAAATATAGCTAGTCTTTGTTACTTTGTGGGTTCTTCTTTTTCCCACCCTTTATGTCACCCCACCCCCAGTTTCACCCCCCTAATACTAGATAGGAGGGAAACAAGGATAAAGAGGAGAGAGGAAATAGGAAAATCTATGAATCTAATTTCTTTCTTTTGGTTTCTTCTTTGACCATGACTACTAGAAACCGCAACCACCCTCCCTAAATGACCAACAACCCCCAACCTCACCTCTTGGGCCCTAGCATTTAGGGATCCTCTGAAAGGTTTCCAGAATTTCAAAAGTACCACAATCACAGAAACTATCTGCAGCTGGCAAAACCACATCTCTACTAGAGCATGAGGCAAATCATAGTCAGCTGCTGTAGACAGTCTGAAATAGCCCCATATCCCTACACCTGGGGTTAAAATGAAAGCACATTTTTGGAATATTTGTGCTTTTTAAAGAAGCCAAAATCCCAAAATTATCACTACACACACAGAAGACTTGGAAAATCTTGGCCGTCTTGGTGTAGGCAAAAACTTCTTAGAAAAACACTGATCACAGAAGTTAACTGATAAATTGACCATATTCAGCAAAAACGAAAAAAGACATGGATGGTGTGAAAATACTCAGAATCTGTCCAGTCAGTAAAGGATTTATTCTAAGCATGTTTAAAGATCTATAAACTCCTAGCAGAGGCTACCATCTTTGTCACCCTGGGCATTAGTGGGGCACAGCTTTGGGCTTGTCTCTGAAGGCATTTCCACAGAAGGTCAGCAGAAGGAAGAAAATCCACCCTGAATGTGAGCTGTACCATCCATGGCTGAAGTCATGTGGGTGTCAGGCTTCCTCTCTCTCTCCTTCTGGGTCTGCTGAGGTATGAGCAGCCAGTCTCGAATTCCACCTGACACAGCCACAGGACATCTAACGCCTATGCCATTCCTGCCATGATGCATCGGGACCTTCAAATTGTGAGCCAAACTAAACCCTTCAGCTGCTTCTTGCCAGATGTCTCAACAACAACAACAACAACAACAACAACAACAACAACAAAACTCATACAGGGATAGAACAGACACTTGGCCAGTGACCAATAAGCCTGTACAGGTAGACAACATACTGTGTAATTAGGGAAATGCAAATTAAAACCACAATGAGATCCCATTTCCCATGTACTAAATGGCCAATATGCCCAACACCATGAATGAAAAATACTGACGAGGACGTAAAACAACTAGAATTGGCAGAACGTCAGTGTATCCATACTTTACCGGCAAAATGAAATATTTCATTATTACCAACCAGGAGATTGATATATGGTTACTTACGACTATTCCTTAACCTATTCTTGAGCATTTCACACACTCCAGTGGGCCCTGAAAGGAACAGCCTCTCTTTTCTCGTTTCACATTGTTGTGAAGAAAGGAAAGTTTTGTATTTGGCTCACAGTTGAGGGCGTAGAGCATCCTATGGGGAAGGCATTGCATGGGAGAGTGACACCTCAGATTCTCCTGCCTCAAGTCAGAAAACAGGAGATGAACATTGTACTCAGCTCCTTCACTCCAGGATCATAGTCCATGAGAGGGTGCCACCCACATTTAGGGAGATGTCTCCTTTCCCATTCAGTCTGACTGGGGTCACTCTCATAGACATGCACAGGAATGTACTTCCATAGTGATTCTAAACCCTGCTTAATGAACAAGATCAACCATGACAAAGGAGAGTCCAGAGGGTTGGTAGAGGCCCTAAGGGCTCTCCATCCAGATGTTCGGGATTCTTTCTCATCTGGGTGTGTCCCTGGTGATGAGCCACGCTGCTGAAGTCTTCTCTGAGCCATCTCCACTCAAAGTCTTTCTGTAACTCATACTTACTCCAGTGTAGGTTCCTCTGGAGCAGAGGTTCTCAACATGTGGGTTTCAACCTCTTTGGGGTCATATCAGATATCCTGTGTATCAGTTATTACATTATGTTAATAACAGCCGCAGTTATGACATAGCAATGAAATAATTTTACAGCTAGGGTCACAGCACAAGGAAGTGTATTAAAAGGTCTCAGCATCAGGAAGGCTGAGAACTAAACCACTGCTCTAGAGAAAGAATAGTTTCCACACTGACTCAGTACCAGCTCTGAGAAGCAAGTGTCTGCATTTTGTCAAATATTATAATTTACTGTTAAAATAAAATCTGATTCTTCTCATGAAACCCTAAAGGTTTTTAAGTGCTCACTTTCCACTTCCCAGTCCAAAATCCTGGAAAAATTCTGGCCTCTATTCCAAGAGAGATGTTGAGAGCAACCCCTATCCCACCCCCATCCTACACCAAGAATTACCAGAGTGGGCATCTGTCCCAGTGATCAAGGCTCAAGACAAAAGGGGGTTAGATCCTTTCTCCACCACAGAGTCGGGGATAGGGTACTTGCCATTCAGGTTCCCCTAGGACTGATCTGGCTTTAGTGCCAAAAGCCCTTCCCAGGAGATCCTCAGCCCTGAGCAAACCCGGATGATTGCCCACCTGGCTGAAGACCAAGATCTGCTAGTTAGAGGCCTTGGGTCATTGTCAACCCCCAACTCTCAAGCAGTCTTTGGAGGACCTCGAATACAGTGGTTAATGCCCTTTCTGATCCAGCCAGTTCTCTGGGATTGTGTTTTTGTTGGCATTACACCCTCCCCGACCTCTGCCTAGACACACACAGACACACACACACATACATATATACACACACAGACACTCATAGACAGACACATACACACACACAGACACACACACACACAGACACAGACACACACAGACAGACAGACACACACACAGACACACACAGACAGCAGACATATACAGATACACACACATACAGAGACATATGCAGACACACATACATACACACAAACACACAGAGACACACACATACAGAAACATATACATACAGAGACCCACACACAGATACAGATACACACACACACACACACACACACACACATACATATACAGAAACACACACACATACACAACTAGCAGCCCATACCCCATACTTTACTAGATTTCAACCATATTGTGGAGGTATGAATGACAAATGCTCCCCATAGTCTCTGGCATTTGAACACTTGGCCCTGTTGATGGGACTGTTTGGGGAGGCTCATGGGGGTGTGACCTTGCAGGAGAAGTATGTCATTTGGGGGGTGGGCTTTGAGGTTTCTGAGCAATGTCTTTGTTCTGCTTTTTGCTTGTGGTTTAAGACATGAGCTCAAAGCTGTCTGAGTTGTCATGCCTGCCTGCTGCCACCATCATGGCAACGGGACTTTATCCCTCTGGACCTGTGATCCCAAATAAGCCCCTCCTTCTAACAAGTTGCCCAGGTCATGCTGTTTTGCACAGCGATATAAACATATCTAAAACACACTCTCAGTTGGTCGGACAGTGCTCACCTGCAATCTCAGCACACAGATGGAAGAGGCAGGAGACCCTCTCTCAAAAAACCTGCAGCCTCTGGCCCCTGAGTACAACTTTTTTTTATCATCCAGAGCCTCACAAAGCAGAGACAAGAGGTCAGGGGAGGGAAGATGGGAATGGGAAAAAGAGCCATTCTGTAAGATAGAGGAAGGGTCCACAGACAAGGCGTGCTAACAGAGAAACCAAAACAGAGGGAAGGAGAAAGGTATCCATTGGTACCCCACCCAACAGCACCTTGACTCCTGCAAGTGAAAGTCATTTTAGCCTCCTGAACTGTACCAGCAAACACTTGTGCCACTGGAAACTTCCAAGAGTTGAAGGCAGCATGGGAAAGATGGTACTCTGCAGGAGAAAAGCAAAAGCTAGAGGAACCAAGTGGGTTCCTTAAGCCACAGGGAAATCCCAGGAGGTGTTCAGACTTCCTCCTGCTGGGAAACAGTCCCCAAATACCGAAGCCTGCAATCCCTCCCTAAAGTACCCTGGGCAAGACCCTTCTGGGCCCATGGGTTCATCTAGCATCTCTCCCAGTATGCCCACTCTCGGCCTAAATCACTAGACTGGTGGGAATTAATATCTTATAAGGCAAAAAGAGAGTACCCACCATGCGAACTGCAGTGCATGCTGGGAACAGGACCAGGCCAATGGTTTGAGTAAACAGGGCTGCCAGGCACCCATCTAGAGTGATACCAGAGACAGACAGCTAAAGAAGCTGCTAAAGGTTCCTGAAGGGGCTCTGCTTTGAGGGCCATGGGCTACTGAGGTTGGGGCTGGCGGTAGAACTGGGCCATGGGCCTTGGGTCATAGGTGTCCCAAGCAAGTATGTCTCAAAAGATGCTGGACATGAAATATTTCTTGCTGGCTCATTTCTTTCCAGCCTGGGTGACAGAGTGTGATGTGGGGGTGGGGTAGGGTGTCCTTGACTTCCTTTTGCTCTCTTGGTTACAACAGTCAGAACTGTCCTTCAAGTTTAGTCCCCAAAGGCATCAGAGCTTGACAATGACAAATGAGGAACAGCTGTCCCTTGGCCATCAGAATTGTAGCTCTTTCTTCCCTGTGTGGACTATGGGACATGGAGAATGTGTTCCTCACAGCCTCCGAGGCCAGACAGGCCAGACTCTGGTCACCAAAGTTTAGACTCAGCCAGTATTCAGAAAGCAGTGGCCCAGGCTTTCCCTGACACAGTTGAGCAACTTGAGGCTTTTAACTGCCTTGGGAATTTGGGTGTGCCTCAGATGAGGAACTGAGCCAGGCTCTCACTTCCCAGTGGTGCCTCAGTCCTACTCCCAGAGTCCCTGTTCCCAGGCCTGGGATACTGGCAAATGGAGCTCCAGCCAGGAGCCAGGAGCCCCATTTCAGGGATTGGGGGACCTCTTGCCTTTCTACCTGACTCATCCTTCCCTCTTCAAGGACATGGAGAGGGCTATGTCCATCTCTAGTCACTGTTGGTGACACCCTCCTCCTCTGCTGTCCTCTGCACAGCGTAACCCCAGGCTCTCACTGCCCCTGCCTTTGAATGTCCCCGGGATCTGAAAAGCTAAGGGTCCAGTGGAGCCAGTGACTTCACTATGTCATGCTCAGGGCAACTGGCACTAAAGGTGCAGGCGTGCCCCAAGAGAGCTGGGCCTTGCCTCAGTTGTTTCCACACTCAGAGCATCTCCCTGTCCAGCCAAGACCTAGCCTGTGTTGTGTTCTAGATACCTGAGGTTAGGAGGGACAACTCAGGAGCTCACCTGCAGGTTCTAATCCCAGCACCAGGACTTTCCTTCATGCACTGTGGCATTGTTTAAATTGAGTGCCTCAGTTCCCCTATCCCTAAGTAATGAGGAGTTCAGAATGTTCTGTAAAGCTGCATGTAAGTGTTGAATAACACAAGAGAGCCAAGGGCCACATCTGGCAATAAAGGGCAGGCAGGGTATGAATGAAACTGAGCATGGCACTCGGGCACCAGAATCTCAAACAGAGGGCCAGGTCAATTACCACAGAGTGAGCCTTTTAAATACCTGACCAGGCTCCCCTCCGATCTGGCATTGGCTCTGAGGCATGGACAGATGGCAGAAGCCTTTCCTGGAAGCTCAGTATGAAGGCCTCTTCGCTGGGGGCTAGCCTTCTCTAAGTCCTGCTTCTCTTCTTTCTTATATCTCCACTGGGCAAAAGCTGATCTTGTCATCCATTTACCAAAAGGGAAACCGGGGCTCAGAGAGGTTGCATGAATTGTCTCCATGGTAGAGTGAGTCAGGGCTATACTGTAAACTGTCCCTTGCCTGTCTGTTATGGGGTCTACTCTCTGTGGTGAGAGGTGACTGGATGCCTTTGCTGTCTGGGCCAGGTAGAGGCAGGACCAGGAAATAAGACCAGGACGTAAGGCACTGGGACCTGGTTCTCACATCACTGTGATCTGCAGGTAGACAGCACAGAGCCCCACTGTGTGCTGAGGCAGAGCCACCAGAATCCCCAGGGAGCCCACAGTTGCATGCTGAGGATACAGCAGGCTTCTGTGTGGCCACTCAGATGGGTACCCTTCCCAGGACCAGGACCCAGGGACAAGGTAGATAGCACAGTAAACATCAACCTGCGGTTCATAGAGATGCTTCCAAAGAACCTTGTGCCAACATGCTTAGGCCTTCTGCATCAGTCACCCTGGGGAGATGTGGATGGCCTTCCCTAGATTCACCCTGGTTAGCAGCAACCCTCCCCCCCACACACACACACATACACCAGCAGAAACATCCAAAAACACACAAATTGTCTGGTCTCTGGTTTCTTAAAAATGTTAATTGGGCTCCCCCTGCACTGAGACTGCCTGGCCCGGGCTACCTGGCTGTAAGTGGCAATACCATCTGCATGCTTCTGCCTAGCTGCAAGGACCCTGCCTCCACTTTCACTTCTGGTAGATTGGACAGACCCCATGTCTAAAATGCTAGGGTACTAGTATTACTTTTAATGGTGCCTTGAGTTGAAAATGATGGAGTTTCAAACTACTGCCCATTGTTCCAAATTTCTAGGCTGCCCAAGGTTTCTGTCTTGTTTTTAATAACATTTTATTAGGACACAATGGCTCTCCTCTGTGCATCACCTCTGGCTGTTGCTAGGCTACACTGGCCCAGTGAGAAGCTGTAAGACCTGCACGTCTAAGATAATTTCCAGCCCGCCGTTTTGAACAAAAGTACGCTGAAAAATCAAAGCTCAGTTGGAAGTTTGATTCTATAAAAGCCTCAACAGCACGGGGAACTTATTCTTAGATCCTTACAGTTTGGATCCATCCAGTTCTACTGAGGGTGAATCTAATGCCGAAGCAAGTGTGGATGAGGGTGTATGTGTGAGAATTAGCAGTAGGCAGTGGATGTGATCACCAATGTGAGTCTATGGATTACTGAGGGTGAAGTTGAAGCCAGAGCAGAGCTCAGAGTCAAACTGGATCCATGGACAAGCGTATTAATCAGGGTTCTTCAAAGCAGAGAATATAATAGGATTTCTTAGACTGCCTACAGGATGTGGTCCAGGTGATCCAGCAAAGGTCTTTTCACACTACGAGGCTAAATGTCTCCTGGAGGACTCCTGGAGGAGTCTATATTAGAATCCCAAAGCAGTTATTGGTGACGAAATGTCCTAGCAACAGGAGAGATGGTCTTGCCAGAGGGAGTGCAGCTAAGCAGGCAGAAAGCAGAGTCTCCTTCTTTCATGTCCTTGTATGTGGCCTGTCACCAGAGGCCCAGCACTGGGGTGAATATTCCTGCCTCAAAAAAAATCTGATAAGAAAAATCGCCCCCACGAGAGTTGCCCAAGGCTTGGGTTTTAGCTGATTCTAGATGCAGTCAAGTGGACAACAGAGATTAGCCATATAGCAAGCACACTATGCCATCCCCTAGGCCTCAGCTCATGCACAGGGATAGCACGGAGCTAATGCCACCAATCTCTCAGGGTTGCTGTTGCCTGCAAATGATGTCAGATATACAGAACTCATCGTATAGGGCCTTTCCAGAGCCCCCAAAACTATTCTCAGAAGCTCCATGACAGTTTTATGAGGGTGCCTAGCATGCATTAAGTGCTCAGCCAGCTCGTCCCCATGCCAAAATTATTCAAGGCACCCATCATCGTATTTGGGGTACAGAAATCTTAATAAGATAATCTCCTTTTTTCCCGGGTGCAAATTTGGGTCATCTTGAGAACGTGACCGTCTGCCATAGTTTCAAATATGAGGCACGAGTCACTTGACCTGCAAGCAGGACACCCTGGTGCTCAGTGCATAAAGGAACGACAGTAGCCTGGGAAGCAGATGGTCCTGTCTGTATCCCACAGACTTTCAGTTACCCCTGCCCCACCACCCTGGGCAAGGTGTACAAGACTTCTGCTGGAGCTAACAACGAGACGTTTTAGATTCCCCAGGGCAAACTGGAGCAGTCCTGCTCCCCTTCAGCAGCGAGCTCTGCCTAGAGAGAAAGGAGTTCATCTGCCACGGCCTATAGTTTTACTGCAGTCAGTTGCCTTGTATATTTGGGGGGTGGGAGTGGGGCTGCTTAAATGGTTACTGAGCCACGGGGTTGGGGGAAAAGGAGGGTAGAGGGTGGGAAGCTGCTCTTTGACCCCTACTTTGGTGAACTTGCCTCATTAATCAGACCTGTGCCGGAATACAATGTCGTTCATGTTCGGGGAATTAAACCTGGAAGCTAAAAGAAGTGTAGCAGGAGGTAATGGGAGTGCAGGCAGCCTGTCTCCCACCATAGATTTATGGTGTTTACTCAACAGTGGATGGGAACATTCAGGGAAAGAACACCTCTCCTCCGCTCTTTTTTTCAAAACACATCGTGGGCCCACAGTGATCAAGTTCCCGATTTCCAGTGTGCAGAGCGCGCGCTGCATTTGATCTTCCTTGTTCTGCGCCCAGTGGAAGGGGGGAGAGGCTCGAAGCTACGACTAGGAGTGAGGGGTTTCCTTATCTCGGAGTCTGCTGACTCTGACTGCAACCCTCGCTTGGCCCAGGCGGTTCTGTAACGTGCCGCCTCTACACTGTCTAATGGAGAACCAGGAACCATAGTCACCTTGCCGTGCCACAGGAAGCACAGGGAATTCCCAGAAAAGCCTCTGCTCCCCTTGTTTTACTTTTGAGTCTCTTGTGGTTACAGTTCTGAGCACTGATTGCTGGTGAATTCAGAAAAACAAGGGATCCCATTTTTTTTTTTCAACGTTTCCCACAATAGCTTCACCTGTCTGTCGGTACAGGTAAACATCTCTCTTGAATCCCACCGAAGGAGGTCCTTTCTGGAAGAGGTTCCTTTAGGACATATCACAAAGAGCTTTTCTGTTACTACTCTTGGATGCAAATCGATGAAGTGTGGGGGTCCATGTACCTCTCCATCATCTCTAACCTCCTTGGTACAGACATCCCTACAGCCAGGCAGAAGGGAGCTCTCTCGCTGGCTACTTTGCCCTCTGTTTTCCTTGGGCTTGGGGTATTGGCAATAATCATCCATACCCATCCATCTGTTTCAAACTAATTTAACATTTTGAGCTGTCTTGATAAACAAACTCATTTCCTGCAAGCCATTGCAGAAGTATTTTATGAACCATAGATTTCCAAATGCATTGTTTGCGTTGACTGATATGCTAGGTCACCATGAAAGGACACAGGAAGGACAGTGAATGAACGTTTATCTATCGTTTACAGCCATCCTCACCCCCTCTGCATGAGGAGCCGGGTTGTTGCAATGTGCAGTACTGCTTTCTAGCAGAGCCAGAGCACTCCAGATGTTATCTCCAAGCAAGGCACAGAGGACCAGAATCCTCACAGTGGCTATGTTTTCCTGCGGGGCAGACTCCTGCTTGTGTGCTCCAGGGCCTGGAAAACAGGGACGGGAATGCTAATAATTTACAAGCGGAGATAAGATGGGATTTGGAGGAGGTCAATCAGATAAAAATGCCACACACAGGCTTAGAATTCAGCTGAATCTTTCATCTATTCGGAAAGCGGGGGAAATGGGAGAAGGACGAGGCTGAGTGTCAGCAGTAGACTTCTGGCAATCTGCCTGTTTGAACACACCCGTGGTTTAATTCAATCCATCTTTAGGCAAGGTAGGGTGACTCATCTTGTCTTCTGCTTCCTTCAAAGACTTGAAAGATGTATTCACGGTACCCTCAGTTTACCTTCTGAAAGGAACATTTATTGAAAAGCCAACTCTGCCAGAAGTAGCTGAATGGGCATAAGTATTGTGAGGTGTGGTCTAGCTGGCAAGGAGAGAGTGAGCCCCAGAGGTTCCTATTGCTCTTGCTGACCGCTACAATAAGGGGGGGGGCTTCACCATGACTTGGCTTATGAAGCACCCCTTCCCCCCACCAATTACAAAGCACATTAGGGATCTTGAGTTTCGGCAGCACCTCCATGAGTCTTGAAAATCAACAAACTGTATATTCAGAAAACAGTGAAATTGCACGGAACAGGTGAAGAAAGCCTTCCCAGGGGAAGCTAGTAGAAGAATCAAGAGTTTTGGGACTGACTCTGCTGTCCTCATAAAACAATCTCACACTCACACTATAGCTCAGTATAGCAGAGTCATCTTCAGCCCCTGCCTAAAGAGAGGAGGGTGATGCTTTTGATACTAAACACAAGCCTTACTATCTGCTCCTAT
>JADRCD010155773.1:0-10396 GCA_019843815.1 Montemys delectorum | reverse complement strand
TCAGAGTAATTCCTGGTGACAAGCTCCATATCTACACCCCCTAGGTGTATATGGAGGCAGGAAGGACCCTCTCCCAACTGCTCTACTGCTTCTGTGGCCTGTGCCTCCTGGCTGTTCCCACCTTAGAACGTCTGTATTATTTCTTCTTCTTCTCACAGTATAAATAAATAAATGATGCAATATTTTCCTACCTAGGAAACATCTTTATATGTGTTATTATTTCGAAAATACATGAAAATCTATGAGTAAGTTCATTATACAATGAACACAGCAAAAATACATTTTGGTACATTTCTATAAATGATGAACAAATGTCAAAAATTCTTTAAAATGAATATTTAAATTACTTATAGTAGAATATTGATTCTTTAAACCTGCTAAATCTAGAAAATATGTATTAAGACTTGAAATTCTGAGACATTACTGAAAGTAAATAACAAACATTCACATGGAAAATACTCCATCCTGAAACACAAAAACACGAAGTTGTTAAAATGTCAGTTCTCTTTACTTTTTCAACTAAGGTCCAATGTAATGTCAAACAAACAAACAACAAAATGTGCCACAAGATGTTTCCTAAAATGACACATGCTGATTGTAAAATTTACAAAATGTAAAACCAATAGCAGGATAGAATAATTTTTCAAAGCAGCATATAGTGAGTGAACTTTATCTGGTTCTAAGATTTACTATACTGATAAACAATAATTATGGTAACCATACGCTGGTGTTGACATAACCCTTCAGAGGAAAGGAATTGAATAAATATTCCAGAGACTGGGCAACACAATATTCTCCACTGATATTTGACAAAAGCTCATTTTAATTCAATTCAATAGAAGAAATAATATTTTAAGTAAATATTTTTCAGTAATTAGTGACAAAAAAAACTTTGAGTTCTTAACCTAGAACATAAATAAAACAAATCATGAATTTGAATATCAAATCAAATATCAACATGTATATATGTCTAATATATATGTATTATGCATATATTAGGTATATATATATATATATATATATATATATATATATACAATTACAAAACTTTCAAGGTAAATTGTGTGGGAAAGGGATCCTTGCCACTTTTCGGCAAACATGTATTTCTTTGCTGGAATAGTGAAGTATAAACCATAGGCAATCTGCTTGGATTTCATCAGAGGGTAAAATTTTGAATCTTAAAATCCCTTGGTTCAGGAATGAAAATGTACCTCAAAATTGTAAGAGAATATTCAATTATTATAATCTGATTAAATGTTTAAGAACTCTTCTGACTCAATTATAAGAGATATAATTGAGCATGGGAAGAGGAGTCAGTTCATAAAATGCTTGATAGAAAAGCTTGAGTTTCTGAGTTCAGATCACTAGCACTCCTGTAAGAATCCTGGCACAGAGATTCATGACTATAATTCCAGCACTGAGAAGGTAGATACAATATAATCCTGGTAGTTTGTTCTCCAGCAAGTTAAGCTGAGTCAGTGAGCCTCGCATTCAGAGAGAAATCATGTCTCATAACAGAAGGTAGAGAATAATTGAGAAAAAAAACCATCCACATTAATCTATATACATATTCACAGCCCTACTATACACAAGCATGATAATTTACATACATACTACATACTCTCACAAAACAGGAAGATAATTACATAACTAAGAGTAGGCAGAAAAAGATACTATATCAAAACTATACTAATGCTCAATAACTATCTGAAAAACTGAGCAGAAATATTGACTTTAAGGTGAATACAAATTGAAGCCACACTGAAAAAAATATGCATTATCTGTCAGAATGAATAAAAGTTAACTAGCACCAGTGCTAATGAAAATGGAACAATCACATTTACATCAATTTATTTTCAGTGGAAGGGCATAGCCAGTTTTAGAACTGGCACATCACCATAATGTTCCCTAAAACTGAACCTGTATCTTTGTGGATTCACTCCTCTGGTCACCGAGTACCTGGGATACAGCTATGCCACATGAGGTCTTTTGAGTCCTTAAAACATCAGACAGCATATTTGCAATATTACAAAGGTCATTTTCATTTGCTTTCTTTGCTCTTTTTGCCTCCTGTCCTAAAATGAAGAAACAGCTGCTAATGGGTAAATTAACATTGGCAATTTAAAAAAATAGCCAGCAAGCAACACAAATATTTTAGCAAGCTTGAGAAAATGGATCCGATTGGCCTCATGCCATCAATAGGGCTATATATGTCTCAGTCTCTGATTTTATTTTAGAACAAGACATTAAACATTTGTCCGTCTTTGAGTTCCTCTTTTCCAAGCAAAGTTTGTGATTTCTTTGTGTTCTTCTCTTCTGCATTTTCTCTGCCTTTGTACCCATATTCTTTATCCTTCTAAAAGTGTAATAACATACTACATGTTTAATGTTTTTCTCTGGGTCCCAAAAGTGAAATGATTCTGTTACCCAATGTCAGATTAGTCAGGGAGGAATCCATGGCTCTGATCCATGGTATGACCTGGGGAAAGGGAGCAGTTAAACTTCTCCAAGTGTCCAGAAAGATGCCACTGTATCACACACTTAAACAATAAGCCCTTTATCTGAGTGTCTCACAAAGTTTCTCATGGATTCACAGTGGTGCATCTGACTCAGTATGGAGCAATAAACACGAGGCTTGATCAGTCAGACAGCAGGTATTTCATTCTGTATTTTGGCATGAACAAGAGTAATTTTGTTCTAATTGTTGCTTTCAGTGTCATAAAAGAACTATGCTCAAGTACTAGGCATTTAAAGAACAGATGAAGAGCATCACAAGAACATGGCAATGGGGTGGGGTTAAATGGTTCATTTGCCTTTGAAAACTCAGGACTGCCTACTGTCTTAATTGTCAGTGTTCTTTATTCTAAAGAGCCATTTTTTAGAACTCTTTCAATTACTTGTAGCTGAAAGTACTAGAATTCCATATGCTCCTTTTGATGACCTGCCCAGGCTATGAACAGTGAAGGCAGACATTCATGGCATGCCTCCTACTTCTATAGAATGCTCAAGCTCTCCTTTTGCTAACAGCATTGTCTTTTTGTGTTTATTAAATTCATTTTTTCATATAATATATATTGAATGTATTATTTTACCATCTCTAACTCCTCCCAGGTCCTCCCATATTTACCTCCTAACTTCACGGTTTTTTTCTTATGAAAAAATAAAACAAAGAAACAAAGACAAACACTATCAAACCAGACAAAACAAACAAACGATGAAAAACATACACACAAGCATGGACCCTGTTTTCTATTGGCTTCTAGGAATGGAGTTTGTCCTGGACTCTGAGACTGAGTACTTCTAAGTACTCTGTAGATCACCCTGTTGTGGGTTTCCATGTTAATACCTTATGCTGCAAATGGAAGCTTTTCTACTGGTGGATAAATGTTACACTAATCTATGGGTATACAAATTATCCCTTGAGTCATTTTATTGCTATTTCATTTATCAGGCTGATATTAGATTTTCCTATACAGCCCAAGACCCATATAGTCTCATTTTTTTTTTTTTGGACAATTTATCATTATCAAGTATGAGTTTCAATTTCATGGAGTGCACCTTAAGCCCAATTTTAAAAATTGGTTGGTTACTCCCATAACATTAATATAACTATTGCACAGTTAAAACCTGCCGAGCAGGGGACTATATTGATGATTACCTTTCCTCTCCAGTAACATGCACATTCAAGAACTTTGAATACTAGCCCATGAGAATGAAACTTCTAGTTGGACACCATCTAAATTTTTCCATGTTTGATGACATATATAAGTAGAATCTTCAAAAAGACTACCCTACCATCAAGTTATATAGCATAATCAATAGCATAGCCAATATCCTGTATTGTTCTCTGGGGTCTGTGGGACACCTCTGGCCAAAGACTCAACAACATGTAACCTGTTCCTGATACTATCAGTATTTCTTTGCTGCATACAATTTCTATTTGGGGCATGGTCTCTCTCATTATATGATAATAACTTCACTTAAATTTCTTTCATGAATGAATATATTTTAGGAAGCTTCTACAGTAGTTTCCAAATGATTTTTTAAAGACTTTTATTGTTAATAATTTTTTTCAAATCAACCCAAAATATGCTTCAGGTTAAACTAAACCTCAAGTTTCTTCTTCTTTGAGTCACAACAAGTTAACACACAGAGGCTTCCTTTTTTGATTCTAGCTTTGTACATTTACTGTGATTATATTCTTTTGCTCTCTATTTCTGTAATAAAATACCATGACCAAGGAAACTTAAAGAAGGAAGAGTTTATTGACGCTTATAGTTGTGGAAGAATATAATTCGATCACTATCATGGCATGGTAGATAGAGTAGTGAACTGAGAGCTCACATCTTGAACTAAGGACTCGGAGATAATAAAATTGAAATGGACTTAGAAACCCAAAGCCTACCTCCATTTACATACTTGCTCTAGCAAGGCCACATTTCCTAGACCTTCCCAATTGCCCCCACTAATTGGGAACCAACTCTGCAAATGTGTTGCCCATGGGAGAGCATGTCTTTCAAGCTATTGCAGTGTTTAACTTTATCTACTGCTAAAAGTAGTACAAACTTCTTTACATATTTAATGCTCTCATTTGAAGGAAGAACTATTTCTAGTCATTGTTACAACAACATGTTTAATATTTTTTAACATGTTGACTGTTCTCAGATCATAAGTTGCATAAATTAGAATACAAAGTTAAGTGTATCATAGAGCACATAATTTGAAAATCAGGAATAAAAAAATATGTGAGCTTGTTTTTCTGAAGTTTCTTTGCTAAACATAATTCCATTTATTCCAACAGCACATAAGGCATCTAAGGTAAATAATTACAAAGCTGATATTTTCAAGAACACCCTACCTCAAATTTTGTTGCTTATGTGAACCACCCTATTTTACTTTTTAACTGCTAATGGAATAAAAAGTACAATGTGCCTGGAATATGCCTCAGTTTTGAAGATATGTTCAAAAACAAATTTCTTTTACTGTTTATGGAGGGAAAAATGAAGGTAATTTTGATAAACACATCTGTGAGTGTTATTGAAGCTGTGGGGAAGTTATGGAGGAGACATACCTATGATAAAAGACCTATATAATGGGTAAAATAGGCAACCTAAAGAGAATGGGAAACAATTTATGAACTGATTTGCTAATGGTGATAAACATCTTGTTCTAATTTAATGTCTTTTACTGTGATACATTTCCTGAAGTGCCTTGCAAATCACTTACCAGATAAAGATGCATAGTTAATCTTACAATTGTTTATATTCCATTGTTCTGGGGAAGTCAAGTCAGAAATCCCAAACAGTTCACAACATGTCTCAAGTCAAAAGCAGAGAGAGATGAATATACATGTGCTCATTTACATACTTGTGATCAGTTAGATTTCGCCATACATAGAGGTCAGCATGCTAGGCCAGAGAATGGTGCCACCTACACCAGTGTTTATTTGTAAAGGAAGATGTATGTATTTACTTGAGTATGGCCAAGTAACAGGTGACCATAGAGAAATTAAGAGACAAAATGAAATTGAAGTTGTGTACATTACTTGACAGATAGGTGGGGTGTTTAGGTAATGCTGAGAAATTTAAAAAGTAAACAGATCAACATTAGTACCTGAGGGATCTGTGTTTGCAAGCATGAGATTCATATAAGCTTTCTTAAAATAGCAAAGACACTGGTTTATTTTTGTATTTCCTGTAGCCTCTGTTGTTTCATCTTTTCAAATTTAGGAACCCCTGGAGCCATTTCCTCTAGGAAATGCAATTTCTTATTATTTGATTTGTAAATAAAAATTGGAAATCAATCTAAACTTAATTATTCACTGCATAATTTGACTCTGTAAAAACTGTTAATATTAAATGAGGTTTTCAATTTTCCTTTTTTATTTGTGAAGTAGTGTATATTGACCAGAATATTAAATTTCCTTGGTTAGGATTTACAAAGCTGGATCTTTTCCTTGAGCTGGAATTTCATTCCAGCATCTGTTTAATCATTGACCTGCTATGATAAGACTTGATGACTAGAAGCTTGGTATAGTTTTATAATGTTAATTATATATGAAAGATGACATATTGAAAGCATGAAGAAAGCTAGCAAGATTGTTAAAGGAAGTGATGAAAGGCAGAGGCATAGATGAGGGCATGTTATTTTTGATAAGAAGGACTAGATTCATCAAATATTGATCATATGCTTCCAACAGGCGAATTTCACATTACCTACCTCTCTCTATGAGATGTATATCTGTTTTAGTTTTGTTGGTACTGCTATCTCATAATACCTGAAAATGGATAACATATAGAATAAACATATATTTGTTACAATTTTTACATATTGGAAAAGCCACAGACTCAACATTTAGTGAGCACAGTCTTTCCATCTTTCCATGGGGGGGGGTTGGTAGGGGGGAAGAAAGACATTGGGACATATGTATCAGGGAAAGCAAAGGACAAAAATCTCATCCATGTAGAAACCTGCTTTGACTATAATGAACTACTATATTAAAAGTGTTCCACTATTAGTGTAGACAGAACCCTAGGGGATTAATTTTTCCAAAAGAAAATACCTGAGTATTATTACATCAGGATTCAGTTTCAAACACATGAAAATTTGAAAGTACATTCAGGCTAAAGCAGGAGCATAGTTCACGAAGGTAATGACACAAATAACGCAATCCCCATTTTACAGATAGATGATACCAGATATGAAAATTTACCACAGCATACAGAATTAATGAGAGCTAAACTTGCTATCAGATAGAGGTCTTAGAATTATTTCTCTCTAATATTGTTTTCAAAAAATAAAAATGAACTAGCCTTTGTATTCAGGTGAAAATTATTCTTCCTACAGCAAAACTATACACTAATCAGACTAGCAAGGAGAATAACCTGTAAAGACTCTCTTCTTTTTGCATTTTCTACAGCATTAATTTTATTATGATTTGTAAATAAAAGGGTTTCACTAGATGCTTCTAAGCTGTTAAATTATAAAAATTTGAGACAGTGGCTATGGAGGTTTGAGAGAAGGATGGATAGAATTGTATTGATGGGAATCAATCCTAGATTTTAGCACTTAAAAGTTGTCAATCAAAGTTTGTTAAGCCCTAAACATGCCCCCAGGTTATCTTCCAGTTTCTGGAATAAAAAGGGGAAAGATACTAACATTCCCACCCATATGTTCACACTGCTAGTTGATGAACACTTTGTGGTAAGGAAAAGTCCTAAGAAGCAAGAAAAAATGGAATTGCCATGGAAATTCTGGGAAATGGTATCAGCATATAACAGCAACTTCCTTTAGGGTGCAATAAAATTAAATGTTATAATGATATCAGAAAAAAGCATAGCCATAATATTATGCCTTCATTCCTAAACGAAAATAAACACTTTGTGCTGGGTCCCCATTTATAAGGGTTTCTGTGTTACCTAAAGTTGTTTAAATTAATTGGTTATAGTTGTCTCTTATTAGCATGTCATTATTCTTGAAGCCCCATATAAGAATTTTGTACTCTATAGCTACTATGATGGTTAATGTTGACTGCCAACTTGACCAGATCCAGCATCCTCTAAGAAACAAACCTCAGCTTGTAAGGTGTTAGCCAGTCTGGCTTATCTTCTGGCAAGCCAGTGAGGAATTGCACAGATTTGGTTAGACTCTAGGCTTGTCTGTAAGGGATTATCTAGATTAGGTTCATTAAATGGGGCTTCATACACTAAATGTTGGACAAACAAAAGGGCAAAAGTGAGCTGAGTACAAGCATCCCTCATCTCAGCTTCCTGACTGTGGATGCCATATAAGGAGCTGCCTAAAGTGTCTGCTACCCACTCTCTATCTCTTTTTATTGGATATTTTATTTATTTACATTTCAAACATTACCCCCTTTCCCAATTTTCCCTCCAGAAACATCCTTTCACATCCTTCCTCTCCCTGCTTCTATGAGAGTAACCCCCCAATCCACTCCTACCTCCTGCCCTCGAATTCACCTACACTGGGGCATTGAGCTTTTACAAAATCAAAGGCCTCTATTTCCATTGATTTCCCACAAGGCCATCTTCTGCTACATATGCAGTTGGAACCATGTGTCCATCCATGTGTAATCTTTGGTTGGTGGTTTAATCCCTGGGAGCTCTGGGGGGTCTAGTTGGTTGATATTGTTATTCATCCTATGGGTTGCAAACCTCTTCAGTTCCTCCTTTAGTCCTTTCTTTAATTCCTCTTTGGGGACCCCATGTGCTCAGTCCAATGGTTGCCTGAGAGCATCCACATCTATATTTATCAGGTTCTAGCAAAGCCTCTCAGGAGACAGCTATATCAGGCTCATATCTGCATGTACTTCTTGGCATCTACTATAGTGTCTGGGTTTGGTGTCTGTTGATGGGATGGATCTCTAGGTAGGACATTCTCTGGATGGCCTTTCCTTCAGTCTATACTCCATACTTTGTCTCCCTATTCCCTCCAGTGAGTATTTTGTTCTCCCTTCTAAAACACACTGAAGCATTCACATTTTGATTTTCATTCTTCTTGAGCTTCATATGGTCTGTGAATTGTATTTTGGGTATTCTGAGCTTTTGGACTAATATCCATTTATCAGTGAGTACATACCATGTTGTCTTCTTTAGTGACTGGGTAACTGAACTCAGAATCATATTTTCTAATTCCATCCATTTGCCTAAAAATTTCATAAATTCATTGTTTTTAATAGCTGAGTAGTACTCCATTGTGTAAATGTACCACATTTTCTGTATCCATTCTTATGTTGAAGGACATCTGGGTGCTTTCCAGCTTCTGGCTATTATAAATAAAGCTGCTATAAACATAGTGGAATATATGTCCTTGTTATATGTTGGAGTATCTTTTGGGTATATGCTCAGGAGTGGTATAGCTAGGTCTTCAGGTAGTACTACGTCCAGTTTTCTGAGGAACCACCAGACTGATTTCCAGAGTAGTTGTACCAGCTTACAATCACACCAGCAATAGAGGAATGTTCCTCATTCTCCACGTCCTTGCCAGTATCTGCTGTCACCTCTTTTTGTTCTTATCTATTCTGACTGTTGTGAGGTGGAATCTCCGGGTCATTTTGATTTGCATTTCCCTGAAAACCAAGGATGTTGAACATTTCTTTAGGTGCTTCTCAGCCATTTGATATTCCTTGTTGAGAAGTCTTTGTTTACCTCTGTACCTCATTTTTAATTGGGCTAGTTTATTCTCTGGAGTCTCTAAATTCTTGAGTTCTCTGTATATATTATATATTAGCCCTCTATTGGATACAGGATTGGTAAAGATCTTTTCTCAAACTATTGGTTGCTTTTTTGTCCTACTGACAGTGTCCTTTGCCTTCCAGAAGCTTTACAATTTTATAAGGTCCCATTTGTCGGTTGTTAATCTTAGAGCATAAGCCGTTGTTGTTCTCTTCAGGAAATTTTACCCTATGCCCATGTGTTCAAGAAAGTGCCCGCACTTTCTTTTCTACTAGTTTCAGTGTATCTGGTTTTATGTGGAGGTTCTTGATCCACTTCGACTTGAGCTTTGTACAAGGACATAAGAATGGATTGAATTGCATTCTTCTACATGCTGACAAACAGTTGAGCAAGCACCATTTGCTGAAAATGTTGTGTTTTTCCCATTGGATGGTTTTAGCTCCTTTGTCAAAGATCATGTGACCATGGTTGTATGGGTTCATTTCTGGGTCTTCAATTCTATTCAATTGATCAACATGTCTGTCTCTGTACCAATATAATGCAGTTTTTTTTATCATTATTGCTCTGTAGTACAGCTACAGGTCAGGGATGTTGATTTCTCCAGAAGTTCTTTTATTGTTGAAAATAATTTTCACTATCTTGGGTTTTTTGTTACTCTAAATGAAATTGAGAATTTCTCTTTCTAACTCTATGAAGAATTGATTTGGAATTTTGATGGGAATGACATTGAATCTGTAGATTGCTTTCAGCAAGTTGACCAGTTTTACTGTATTAATCCTGCCATTTCATGAACATAGGCGATCTTTCCATCTTCTGAGATCTTCTGTTTCTTTCTTCAGAGACTTGAAGTTCTTGTCATATAGATCTTTCACTAGCTTGGTTAGAATCTCACAAAGGTATTTTATAATATTTGCGACTATTGTGAAGGATGTTGTTTCCCTTATTTCTTTCTCAGCCTGTTTATCCTTTGAGTAGAGGAAGGCTACTTATCTGTTTGAGTTAATTTTATATCCAGCCACTCTTTTGAAATAATTTATCATGTTTATGGTTTCTCTGGTGGAATTTCTGGGGTCACTTAAGTATATTATCATATCATCTGCACATAGTAATATTGTGACTTCTTCCTTTCCAATTTGTATCCCTTTGACCTACTTTTGTTGTCTAATTGTTCTGGCTAGGACTTTGAGTATTATATTTAATAAGTA